>JAGDQP010002878.1:68606-99585 GCA_022664845.1 Lepisma saccharinum
GTGATACCGGTTCCAACGGTGCATGGATCAAGTCCGTAGGATTAATGATTTCTGAGTTATGCCAATTTGAAGTTTCAGATGGTCGGCCATGTTTGTGACGTCACTGCGGCCATACGACGTCACTACCAGCTTGTGTCCCGGTGTTTTTCAGACTTCCTACAAGTGTACTTTTATCCTGAAAAATTTCCCGCTTGTAGCCAGTCATGAAATATTTTGGCACTATTCTACTGCACTAGTTTTGAACTTCAGATGAAATTAATGGGAAGAATTCGTCCTTTTTTTAGTTTTGACCCCCTGCCATAGGATGTTAATCATATTAATTCGTCGAGTGATGGGAACCAAAATTAAGTCAATTGTGTGGCTGTCTAATACAATGAATTTATGCAATTTTGAAAAGTGTTAAACCGCTCGGAAATTATCGAATGATGCACATACTTCGTTTGGTCAATAAGTTAATATTTTTTCAAACTAACCTAGCGGGCTACCAGTTGGAAAACCTTACAATTCTCGTGGTTGAGCATAGACGAACCTAGTTAAAAAAAGGATCCCAGTACTTTTTACGAGAAATCATTCAGAAAAAAAATCCGAAGTAAGTGTGTTGAGTTAATGGAGAAGCATGCAATAAACTATCTTGGCGTTCAAGGTTTGAAATCTTATAGCTGAAACCGGGTCACTTTTGCTGACTCAGTCGCAGGGTCTGACCGGGACATAAAGTGATCTGATTGACCCGGTCTTGACACACTTGATTCGGTGACCCAATCTTGGCTCTATTTGACTTGTGGTTTAAATCAATCTACAGCAGGCTTTCTCAACCTGGGGGTCGCGAGGGATAATTATGGGTCGCCGGCTAAAAAGCATGGTGAAAGGGGTTCGCCGGCTAGAAGGTATGGCAAAAGGGGGTCGCAGGATGAAAAAAAGTTGAGAAACTCTTATCTTACAGTATTGTGTGATTCCTTCAGAAGTGGACTTAAAATGTATGTAGTTACCTTTGCACTGTATACCTAAATATGATTTATTATATATGTGCATATTATTAACAAAAAAAGGGGGGGAGGATTGAAATTATTTATTGTGCGGTTTGAAACAATTTTGCTTAAGGAAAATTTAAAGCAACGATCTCCAACAAAAGATGGCAACACTATCTCTGTACATGTCTAATGTATTCTTATCGGTGCACGAAATTTCCTTGCTACTCCTATAAATTCAAGCCTAGAGAATTCAAACTTTCAGGGAAGAAAGTTCACAACCAGTTCAAGAGCATGATCAATGCCGATTTTTAATTTCCGTTTTCCTTCATTGTTGAAATCGCTTGATTGTTGTGAATATCGAAACCTAGAACAATGAAGCTCTTTCAACAATGAACAAAAAAGAAAATTAAAAATCGACATCGGTCAGTCTCTTGAACTGGTTATGAACTTCTTCCCTGAAAGTTTGAATTCTCTAGGCTTGAATTTGTAGGAGCAACAAGGAAATTTCGTGTAACAGTTAAAATACATTATACATCTACGGAGGTAGTGCTGCCATCTTTCGTAGGAGATCGTTGCTTAGATTATCCTTAATGGTTAATGAACTTTCGGCGTCGTATTTTTCGTGCTTCAGAGGGTAGAACCCTGGTCCCGGTCAACCCTGAAAGAAGCACTATTCAAACGCAACAGTACATAATCAGGGAGAAAAAAAAATCGTGAAAAATCTCCGGTTAAAGGCAGTTTCAGGCATAGACCCGATCTAAAACGACCCGAATGACGCGGTGACAATTATCAACTTTGTTTACAGTAAAGACTAACCAGTCACTTAACCGAGTTGAAACTAATAGGAACGCCCGGTGAAATCGATAAAAGTATCGATTCTCATTGTTACAGATATCACACCATCATTCTACATAATGGGCTATAATTACGAGTTCGATGCTGAGTCAGAAGTGAAATTGGAAGTACCACCGGGTTCGGGCCTAGGAGTGCTCGCACTGAAAGCAAGAGCCAACAATTACCTCAAATGACGCTGCTGAGTAGAGTGCAAATACGATTTGTTTTTCAAAGCAAGAAATGAATCCTTTGCAATCATGGAGAAATAATGAAAACAAGTCATTCAAAAGTGAGATCTGTATTATTGAGGTGAAAGCGCCATTAAACTCTGGACAAAGCCGCTAAACGTTCATATCATCTTTATTTTCTTCGTTTTAATGATATAATACTGTACATAGAGAATGCATCATAATTTAAATCAGTAATTCTCAACCGGAATGTCACGACTCATTGGTGTGCCATGATGATTTGCCAGAGATGCAGCGAATTTAGAGATCAGTTTTATTCTAATTTGGCAGCACACTATCGAGAATTCTTTTTATGGTATCGAAAGTAAAAAATATTTCTGGCTGCTACTTGGACAACCTAGAGCATATTTCTCGTCCATGGAGGTAACGAATATTTAAACATTGTTCCGGTAGCTGTGAGTCATGGAGGATATGGAACTCCAATTTGAGCATACATCTACTATTAGTAATTCGGGCTATCGCAACTCGTGACACCGCAGTGGCATGTGAACACAGCACTATAAAATACCGTTTAAACTGACCGAAGTCTGCAATTAAATAGAAGTAAACTTCTTTTCCATATGTCTTATGGATAAATACTTATCGGTTTTCCGTTACAGCCCACATTTCGAAGAACACCACTATCAGGATTAAGTGTCCATTTATTTTTTAATTTGATGATTAACTTATAGTCGCTTACTCTATGACTTACGTAACTGCAAGTTAATCGCAGTACGAACAAACATTCTCCATTGGATTCTGTCCTAATAGGCAAGATCAAGCCAGTTTTCATCACGAACATCTGACTCACGAAGACCCCTTCTAATGTCATCCCAGAGACCTCTCGGTCTCCCCAGTGACCTTTTTTTCCTCCACCTTACCAACCACGAACTAATATGAGCTTCGTTTCCCCCATATCCAAGCTACATGTCTTGCCAATCTTAGTCGTCGTGATTTCATTATTCTTACAATATCGGGTGAATCGTACATCTTATGCAGTCTCCTCCATTCTTCAGTTATTTCGGCCTGTACTGTTTAGTGTTAATATGATAATTACTACGTTATTAGCAGACAATAGAAACCACATTACTGGTAGCGATAAATATGGGTTGTTGCCATGGTACACACACGGGCACGCAATAGGTGTACCGCGTAACAGAGATTGAGAACCACTTAGATAAATAATAAAAAAAATATATGAGTACATACATTGAAAGTTCAAGTACAGTTGTATACAAAGTTCTAACTAACAAAAATAATTTTCTCAATGTCTCGAGGACTGCTGCTGATGTTATATATCTGAGCAATGCTTCTCTGGTATCACCCTGTTCCTCATGTTTGAAAATTTAGAATAAAAGGCAATGAGTTTTTGAAACTGGAGGAGAAAGTCAATGAGTTAGAGCTACAAACTTCATTTTATCTGCTAGCATAATGAGGTCCATCTTACTGTACTCACTCGGATGAAATTATTTGTCTTCGGCAAAGACATATAATCATCAGTTGCTGGTAAGATTCTTGCCCATATTTTTTTTTCTTTTGCTGTACCGACTGATTATGCCTGAGTCATCCACTTACTGTCTCGCATTTAATATTCGATTTTGATATAATTATTGTACTCCTTTGTTGGCTCTTCGAAATTGTCATACATGGCATGTACACAGCTTTCTATCTATTAATCATTCGTGAAATTATAAAACGGAACCCATCAATAGTATAACTGTAACTTCACCTGTGTCTGGTGGAGATATTGTTATGCTGTGGTTTCGTTCATCGCTTGAGGTTATTTCTTGCAATACTATTTCAAGGTTGTAAATTCCTTTAGGGTAATAAGGGCGACGTATGAATTATCTGCAAATCTTACGAAGTCCTTTTTGCCTTTGGCTTAGTTGCTGTAGACTTCAGCTGGTGGAAGGTTTGATTTTATTCTTTTGTAGAGCCCGTTGGCGCCATTTCCGTTATATCAAAAATTTCCGTGTCGGATATAAAGGTTAGCAAAATCGATTTTCTCCGCTGATATGGCCATGACTAGATTCGTGATGCTTTGGAATCAAATCAGTGCCACGCCCTACATCACTCAAGCGACTGGAACCTTATCATGCGAGACACAATTGTCACTTGCAGTCGTCTGGTGAGAGAGATTTACCCTTAGGTTGCTGGAGAGAGAGAAAGAGAAACTTATTTTTTCAGTGGTAATGTGGAAAATCCAAAGATAACCTTTCAAGAGTAAGGTTGCAACAGCAGGAATGCTCTGTTGTCTAGAACCATGTCATTGAATCTTAAAGCGTACAGCATTCAATGTTTGCAGTTTTTTGTTTTTTTTCCACAAATGTAAATATTACAGTTGGTTGAATATTCAGAGTTGATATCAAGGTTCATAGTTAGTGAATATTCAGTATTTGATATCAGATGCATGTCTTAACCATGTTTGTAGTATTGTTTAAGTAAACTGTTCAGAAGTTCGTAGTCAGTTCGTGAATTTGTAACCACCCAGAGGAAAATCTCTGCGCGATGATAGTTTGCCATTCTTTCATAGTATGGAGATGACGTTCCAAACAAAGAGCTTAAAGGGGATTCCGAATTAAACCTTCAGCGCGTCTGCACCTGGAATCAGTCGAGTCTGGATACTTGAATACAAGTTTACGATGAAATTCTCTCATTGGTCGGGGCCATTGGAAGACAGAAAAAAAATCACTTATTGTTTTAAATCCAGTAAAGTTTTCATTGTTTCGAAGTTCATCGTGATTTTAAATTCCGGAATAAAAAAAAAACAATGCCTACCTATTATGATGATTCATCTATGGCGTGAGCCTCTTATAATACTGGATGAACCTCCTCCCCCCTTCCCCAGCGAAGATATATTACAGTGAAAATAGAGAAGGTAGCTGCTATACAGTCTCTGGTGGATACTACTACCTGGAATTCACCGTGGTTAGAGGGTGAGACACGGTAGTGCAACCGGAGTGAGCAGCTCTGGAGTCTGCGTCCAATCTCTTCCAGTGCTGATGTGAAGTAGGATACATTTGAATATTACCTCGTACTGGTGTATTCTGTGCAATTATAAGAGCTGGTGTAGGAGAATACACATTAATGTCAAATACAAGGTGCTTTTATTATAACAATATTAATAATAAATTGTTCCTGATTAGCCCAGTGGGTAACGTTAATTTCGGGTCGATCGTCCTCGAGTTCGATTTTCCTCATCCTTATACCGGTTGGAGATTTACATTGAGTTAGTTAGTTAGCAAACTCTGCTCACAAAAGCGTGATGACAGTGATGGGAGATAGTTGCGCTGACCATGAGAGCAAAAGCCACGTGGCAGGTCAAGACCTTTTATAGCGATCGATTGATTGAATTTAATTACGGCCTTCATGGCTTGGATAGGGGAGGGGAAAGTATGTGGGAAGATTTACCTGGTGTGACTGGAAAAACCTCAGTCAGGATGGTCGGTCATTGGGATTGAAACCTTCGAATGCTAAGCCAACGCTCTACCACTGAGCCGCTCGGAATGGGCTATCGAGTCAAGGAGTTTGTTTCATTACAGTGATAATTAGCATAAATAATAATAATAATGCTGTGAGAACAACATCCCCAAGTACATAAATTTGACTGCGTTTTTTTTTAGCTTCAATCACAGCAGGCTAATACCGGGATGGTACCTTCGAATTAGTCCCAGACAACTTCCATTCCACATCCTTCACCTACGTTATCCCGGACAGAGCCAAAGGTACCTAAAGGCCATAAAGTTAGTGCAGTATATTGGACGGTGCTACTCAAGCCTAAAACAAAATTTTAGAGTTTGCGAATAAATTCGGACGACTCTTTTAGTATTACAAAGTGTGAACTCAGGATTTTAGGGGCTTATTTTGTTGTTGTTAGATTCCAGAACCGTTTGAACACTAAATTCCAATGCAACTGAGATTGTCGTGGCATCGTGTAAGAACGTTTTTGTTATAAACTGGCAAGACAAAAACAACAGCGTGTGATATATCTACCTTCTAATTAACCTTGCACCCAGTTAATCATAAATATGAAATTCTTCCCAGAAACGTAGCAGAAATCGTGATAGAACGCGAAGGCATTAATTCATATATACCATCCACTGTTTCGAAAATCTTAGAATTAACACCAGCGTTCAGTACTGAAATAGTGAGTAAGGCACGCAGGTGGGACAATAATTTGAGTGAAGTGAACGAGAAGATTCCATTTGATTATGCTGATTATTTGGAAGATGATTTCCCGTAGTTCTGTTGTATTGCAATAATAGTTTGATGCTCTTTCATTTCTATTGAGTTCAATATGATACAGTACTAATCTAGTTCTGTTAAGGAAGAGAGTGCACTTTTTAATGAAGCAAGGAGTTGTTACATTAATGAGATTCAGATTCGTAGTTGACTTTTGGACAATAAGATATTGCCAGAAGAATAGTGGTATTTGATATTAGGAGTTAGGTCCAAGAGGTTTATGGGATACATCATTCATATTGAAGTAAAAAGAGAAAGTTGTTTAGCAAGAAGTAGTCTAGTACGAAGTGTAAAATATTCAACAATTTCTGGTTGTAAAGATCTAGTCACTGGTGCTTGTAATGCAGTGAATAGAGAATAGCACAGATATGGTTATATGGAATATTAAGATGTTACTCGTTTGTTTTTGTATTACGTGAAGCAGTTACTAGATTACGTACAAGAAGTAAGTAAAGTTGAAGATTGGACATCGACCAGAGGTTGCTGGTCTAGTGGTTAACTGTCGCTGACTGCAAATATGGGGTCCCGGGTTCGATTCCAGGCTCTGCCAAGTATTTTTTTTTCAAAGCGATAGGGTCTGGAACGGTCCCCACCCAGCATCGTGATGCAATTGGGGAGCTGCTGGCACAGTTAAGAGCTTCGGCTCTCCTCCCCAACACGTCTGGTCAGCGTGGCAGCAGCACACCAACTCCTCCCTCCGGGAGAGGCCTTATCCAGTAGTAAATTTTATATGGCTGTTAATTATGTTGTGTTCTAAATAAATAAATAAATAATAAATTATTGTATATCAGATATATTACATGTTACCAAGAGGGAATAATCTCGTAATAGAAGAATCCTGGACATTTTGACAGTTTTTTATAATTTTAAAATACGCAACACCATGTAAATACAGGGATGGTACACTTAAATTTGATCAGAGCTATTTTTCTTCATTTCTGTTGTTGCGGACACAATGCTTTACTTACAACAGGGCTGAAACCATAAATTTAATATCCCCCATCCATGTTGCACTCATCTGTTTTCCGTTAGGATTACACTCAAGGGCAAAATATCGGCTAGCTGCATGAAACACCATTATGTGAGGAAATACATGGAGTGTGTCTTCCAGCGTTGTAATATTCAGATATGAATTGCCAATTTTCTGCTTCAGATAACCAAGAAAATGTGGAAACCTTCGGGCTATGAACTTCATTTCCTACAGCCACTCTAGTGGTCATTCCGTTCAGCGTAGCGTAACTATTGTTCACTGTTTATGTTTTGTGCTTTGGTTTCTTTTAACGAGACTTGCTCCATGTTCTTTAAGTTTCATGGACCGTGTAAAATAGTGAATCGACTGGGAGGATTACCGAAGAGAAAGAAACACTTCAAGAATGCTGGAATTACGTCTTTTGGGAAAGAATGAAACATCGCCTTTGTTTGTTTCTTCCTTTCTGTGACGATTTTCGTTTTTCTGGTTTGTAACGAGTGAAAGTGATCATACTTCACATATGGACACACGGAGATATTCAAATAAGTCACGTAACTGTGAAATATGTAAAGAAGCTTGCGTCCATGTGAAGTGTGTGTGTTTGTATTTTCGCCACAACTCAAGACTGTTTCTTTAGGCACTATTATGGCATTAATTTGAAGCATGCGGCCGAATGAAGAGTTCGCTCCAATCCCTCATTTTTTTAAAAACATTTTTCAAAATATTTAAGAAACTAAGAGTACTATCAAAAACGTAAGTTCATAGCGCACTAGAACTTACAAATCACTATGAAATACAACGGACAACGATCTCAAAATCTTGTCCATTGATGAGTGATACGTTTTCAAAGAATATGACGTCATTATTTAATTGAAGTCTTAGTACTCATCAATCGACAAGATTTTGAGATCGTTGTCCGTTGTATTTCATAGTGATTTGTAAGTTCTAGTGCGCTATGAACTTACGTTTTTGATAGTACTCTTAGGTTTTGAAATATTTTGAAAATTGTTAAAAATGGGGTGTTTGGAGTGAGTAGCCCTCATCGGGACTATCGGGCAAGTTTTGAGGGAATCGTATTTAAAGATAGCGAAGTGCTATTAAATTTATGGCATATTGCCCACACAAGTAATGAATTGGAACGACTTCAGGTGATGGATTTTTGCCGTCACGACCGCAGTGTGTAGCTAATTGACATAACTGAATTGAAATTCTAAAATAGGTCATAAACTCACGTAACAGAGCCCCTTATTCGGTCACTTCCTTCATTTAAATGTTGTTACCCAGAAAGCAACCAACCACGTAGATGAGGTGCAAAATAATTGCGCCCAAAGTGTCGGCTAAGAATCTGCTATGCAGTACAATGAGAGCTAACTCTATGGCTTACAGTACTCGCAAGTTCTTCGTCGCAGTAATGATTGTTCGCCATTGGATTATATCCTGAACAAGATCAAGTCAGTTTTCATCATGAACCTCTTGAAGATCTTTCTAATATTGCCATCCCAACAACTTCTTGGTCTTTCCAACGGTCTCTTTCTCTACGACTTAGCAACTACGATAGAATACAATCTCGTCTCACCTCCAATCGGAGCTACATGACCGATAGTCGCTATAACATGACTGGTAGGCATCTTAGCCGTCGACATTTCATTATTCTTATAATGTCGGGTGAATAATACAGTATGCGGGGGTCTTCATTATGCAGCATCCTCCATTTCCCTGTCATCTCGTCCCGTTTTGTCCCGCACACCTTTCTCAAAACCTTATTTTCGAACATACGTTAATTTATGGCCAATACATGGAAAACAATGTGATTAAGTTCTGTAACGGCGAAAGATCGCTAACATCGGATATAGAACTCAAAAGTGACACGGTTGACTAACAGCATTTTGAATGTTTCCACCGTTCGATTTCTTTATTTAAGCAGGTCCTAGAGCAATTGAAACGTGACAGTATTGCTTAAGGGTCGGTCCTTTGTAATTATTGATTATTGCGTAATATCATTTTGCTACTCTACATCATCTGGAAGTACTATAAACCTAGCGTAGTCTTAACTCATAACAGCATGACACATAAGATATTCCAAATTAATATTGCAATACTATTTAAAGAATTATTTTCATGGGTTGGGAAAACTGTAATTCTCGTGATACTAATAGTGGGTTACTGCTAATCGTTAGAATCTTTCCATTGCACGTCGTCGCCCTGTCCATTGTAGTCTATCCCTGTGTAAATGCCGATCGCAAATCCATGAGCTAGTTCCCATTCCTACCCAAATGTTTCATTTTTGCAAATTAAAGCAAGTTATCACTTAAAATCATAGACCTAGAATTATATAGACAATTTCTTTCGTTTCCTCTTGTTCGAGTCCAAAGAAGTTCGTCGAGTAGCATCTAATTTGTGGCTTTTAGGCGCCTCTGGGTCAGGGCGAGGGAGAGGAGGATGGAAGATATTCGGCCTGGGCCTTGTTTGAACGTACCATTCCGGAATTTGTCTAGTATGACTGAGGGAAAACCTAAAAAAAACATGCTTTAAGTCTAAACTACTTTCGTAAGCCTGGAAGAGTTGCACACACCTGATGACTGTAAGTGAGGACATGAAGTATGAAACGGAAATAAAGGCGATAATAGCAGTAACTAAAAATTCATTCATTAGAAGGCTTTTGTGTGCCGTTGAACGAATTACTAGCGAAGAAGATTATTAAATGTTTTGAATGGAATGTTATATGAAGGGAATCGTTTGAAATGGTGGTAGATGCAGAAGATCAGTTGGACATACAATATCTGCTATGAAGAAGCACCGGTACTGCAAAGAACAGGCAAGAGACAAATAATATTGGAGAAAATAGAAAGGAAACTGGGTGAGGATACTGAATAGCACAATTAAGGGAAATCAGCAAGAACGGATCAACTTCTTGACAGTGTTAATGAAGAACAGTCGTAGTCTAAGACAAAATGAACGGAAAGGACTAGACTCTTGCAGGACTTATCATATTCGGCAAACCACTGGGTAATAACTTTTTTGGGTATAAACTTTCCGTGTTACAAGACCAGGGGGTTAATCCCGACTCGAAGGTCTCTGAGCAAGGTGAACCAGTGTGATTTGCCTTTGCCTTCCACCGGATGAAGATTATTTCTTAAGGATGGGCCTTGCAAATTAACTTGAGCTCCGAACCAATTTTGTCCCCACCGGAAATCGAACACGGCACCCGTTAATTACAAAGCAGCAAACGCTACCAATCACCCTCAGGGGGCACTAATTGAAGATACCGTTCCATTGTTCGTTATAGTAAGAACGTGGGAAGTAGCTAAAGATTGTACTTCAGTTGCAGAGCACCAATCACGTGGTTATACATCTACTGTTAATAGTGTAAATATAATGCAATACAAACAGTTGCGAACACGAAAATTTGCTACATATTATTTTCAAACCGTGACAAAGATTTCTGTGAACAAAGTGCATTTCTTGCAGACGTGACGAAGGAGTAAAATTGATCTCGTCGGGAGAGAAAGTATTAAGTAAATAAAATAATATTGCACTGCATCAATTAGGATATATATATATATATATATATATGAGAAAGTAAAGTGTTTTGAGGTCGCGTACACCACGATATGTTTGTATAACTGGTTACGTGGAACGAAATGTGGTAGTTTTTGTACGTACGAAGAGGACCGTAAAGTCTGCTGACAGGACCAAGGACGTCGATGAGGATAATGAGTTGTTTCCTGGAAGATGCAGGTTGTCCATTGAGGAGCAGCTGCCTTTGGCAGTGTGGTAGACCCATAGTACTCGTCTTTCATGAACATGAAATCGAAAAAAAAAAAAAAAAAAAAAAAAAAAGCTGTTCAAATTCGTTTAAAATGTTTGAAGATTCTATATAGATACCTCCCCTTCCTCCTCACCACGGATTTATTTGTTCGTAACTGGATTGCATGAAGAGAGATCTGGACCAGATGAGTTGACTGTTTTCGGTCACGAGGCAAAGCTTTTTTTTTTCTTTTTTTTTCACCTCTTATATCTGTGAACAGCCAGTAGAATGTAGCACGGGAGAAGCTGTTGATTCAATAGCGTTGTGTACTATACGTGTTGGTGACGGGTCAGTGGCCTGCGGATGTTGTGATGCTACAGCGGATGGGAGAAAGGAAATTTCTCAGTGCTTTTGGCACAGAGTATTTGGGACATCAAGTGCGACAATTAATAAAAGATGCTTTAGTAATAAATACAATAAACTTTTGTTACTCCGAGTGCAAGGCTTGTAAGATAATGAACCTCAAAAGGAAAGTTACCAATGCTTGAGAAATGATACAAAAATACCTGGTCATCTGTTAGATTTTCTATGTAGCAAGTATGTGGGTGGGTAAATATCCCTTTCGGTGTTTCTTGATTTTTTTTTTATTATTATTATTAAGAAAATAACCATTCTTTTCTGATCCAGAGCTTTCAGAAGGGATATAATTAGAGGCACTTTCTCCCTCTCCCTCAGGAACTTCGAAGCAAGAAAATTATCTGAATACCGCGCCTTAAGCACAAGAAGTTAGTAACGATGTTATTCTCGAAATGAAAATGAAGGTGGTTCACCGGAGAAACATGTCCTCGGCCAATACAAACGTTGCAATTATCTCAAGACAAGTGCGGAGCAAATAAATAGAAGTGATAAATTTAATAACCTGTTTGTATGCATCTTTTTAACTTTCAAACATAAAAAATGTACAATATGCCTAAGGCAATATTACTATTATTGCGTGTATGTAGATGAAATAATTTGATATCACTAATGTGGATTGAAAAGTAATAGATTTACGTCGAACCAGATTTTCGCCTTGAGATAAAGATTGGAGAAGAAACTGGAATACGGTGAGCAGCTCACTGATTTTTTTTTTTAAAGAAAATATCTTGAGCATCCTGTGCAGCCTCGACTTCAGTGCGAGCAGTCCCAGGTTCGATTTCCGGTGGGGGCTCAAAATTTCGGTGTAGGACAGTTGGGGAGCTGCTGTGAATAAAAGACAGTGGCGATCCCAACACATCTGGTTAGCGTGGGAGCAGTAGACCAACTCCTCCCTCCGAGAGAGACCTCATTCAGTAGTGGATTTAATATGGCTGTGCATTATTGTTATTATTATTATGATTATATCAGAAGAGGAAAAGCATACAATATCCTGGTAATATTTCTAGTGAGGGCGTATCTCGCCTACCCTATGAGTTTCGAGTCTCGCGGCAGATTGAAATAAGATGATACCCTACTTTGTCTCTGCTACCCTTCAACTTTGAATATGCGTTTCTAAAATTAAAAACAGGCCAGAAAAGGGACTTTTATTGATTGAATGGCTTGGACTAGCTGTTAGTTTACGTGGATGATGTAGATCTAATAGGGGGTATTATAGGTACAGTGCAAAGTAAGTGAATTCATATTGAGCTTGGTATTTGTCCGCTCTTTGTATTATATTCCAGTTTACGAGTAATGTTTTGTGCCTTACTTTTACAATTTGAGTACTGCATCGCACTGCTCACTAGTGAATAGTGATGTACAGGCCTGGAAAACCCCGGACATTTTTTAAAAAGAAAACTGGGAATTTTTTTCCCCACGAGGAAAAAAACGCTGGTTTTTGCTTCTTCATTACGAATATTCACTAGTTATGAATTTGTTGTTTAGGTTTAGTAGAATTACAGGTTCCTACGTTAAAAACTGTACAGAAACTTGTATTTACATTAGAAATACAATATATCTCATTAGCGCCCTTGTACACGAGAGAGAAGTTCCATCCACTAAAATACTTTAGGCATCTTTGACACAGACCCTGGAAACAATAATGCTTCAAAACTTGGTCAGAAGCAGTCCCAATAAGGATGTTTTTTCTAAATGTATATTTTTTTTAGCAAGACCTGATTGGTTATCAAATGTCGTCAGGGTCCCTGAAAAAAAAAAGTAGCATGAAAAATTAAAAAAAAAAAAAAAATCGGCCTTCAGTTTTTTCGGAAATTTTACATCAGTGCTGCTCACATAAGAGATTTATCCCTAAAAATATTTGTAATGTGTTGATTTTCTAGTTTGAACGTGCTGATTTCTATGTACATATGTAGATGATTAATTTAGCATAATATTACCTAGAATTCAGAGATATTAATGTTATCGTTGCGGAATTATTATTAAGCGGAGACGCAGGATCGACAAAGGCAAACTAACTGTAGTTGAAAGCCTGTCTAGAGACTTAGTTACCTGAAGTATATGTATAGGGAGAATGATAGAGCATGTATTTTTTAAACTAGGTTGTGTTGTGTGGCCAGCTTCTGGCAATTAATGCGGTATATTCTGTACATTAAGTCATTTTTCTTTTGTTTTCGCTACATAATCCGCAGGAACACAAAAAAAAAAAGAACGAAAACAATTGTATATTGTGTGTGCGGTGTGAGGTGTAGGCGTTTAAATGCATACAATGCTTATCTTACACTTGATTTTCCTTCTTATTTCTTCAAAATTAATGGCTCGTGTAATATACGTGGATAAACGAAGTTGATAAAAGCACCAGCTGATATGTAATTTCAAAAGAATATGCTTTATGGGAAGTGGTGCTATTTCATGACGCCGCATTGTTTCTTTCCATGTTTGTCAAAGAAACAAAGAGCATTTGAAGGTCACGTAGTCATTGACGCACTCTGTGGTTGCAAATAATAGGCTACTAAAGGCAAAAAAACGTAAGGTGCAGTTAATTGCAATGCAGCTTAAGGGAATGACAGGGAGGAAAAGAAGTTTATACTTGTTGAAGGGTAAGAAATTGATTCGCTGAGAGTTCCAGAGTATATGCTTCCAAATGGTCGTTAAAAGAAATAGCGCCAGGTGCTCTGGAGGACTCGGGCACATTGCCCTTGGAAAAGAAGCAAAACTTGGGCAGTTTTGCAGTCATTGGCATCCGCTTTACGTGTTTATCAAATATTTCGCGTGAGAGTGCACGTAACCAGATCACACCGTGTATTTGGTACATCGCCACATGAAATTTAATTGGTTCTCTGAATGAATAGCCGATTTGAGTACATTTTTTGGTTTCTTCATTACACCTTACACGAGAGTTGCCATATTTAAATGTAGTAAAACAACTTCAGACAGGGTTCCCCTTTTTATAGCCTCGCCTTTGGTGCGCATGGTTTTGGTTATTTTTCAGCCGCCGATGAAGAGTTTTCTTTAATTACCACATACATTTACACGCAGTTTCTTCATTCAAGCATTTGGAACGAGAACTTCTGTACGGCAGAAATACAAACACTGTGTGCTTGTTTGTACAAACATAGAGAGCCTAGATCTTTTTCAGCATTGTTTTTGTCAAATGTCGCCATAAAATCTCCCCTTATTTTGACAACAATAACAACAAAACAACCTTATAGGTAGGTAGTTAAATCCACGAGTGGACATGCCGATCGAGGCAGTCGTGTGGTCTAAGGCCAACGTCTCCAAGATCGTGCGTGGGTTCGAATCTCGCCTGGGGCATGGATGTTTGTGGACTGTTGTCGGGCACTCGTGATGGGCCGAAGTCAAAAGTTACTAAAATGGCCCATACACTAAAGTTTTACGAATGGACATAAGCCACGGTTCACTTGCAAAGCACTCTTGGTTGAAAGACGTGGTTTGTCCCTAATACAAAAGTTGCGCATTTGATGGTTGCCGAGCTGTAGAAAAAAAAAGTAAGAAGATTTCTTATGAAATTGACAAATTTTGGAACACAGTGAATTTATTACACATTACTGAACATAAATTTATCAGACTGAACCTGGCTATACTATAGTGTAGTAGGAGTTTAGTGCATTTTGTGTATTGATACTGCTCTAGCAGTAGACAGAGACATTGAAAATCCTACTAACTAGAAATTAATCGAAATTATGGCTACTTTGGTTTGGTCCTCTTATTTATTAGACATTTTGACGTCTATATAAGTAAAGCAGTTTAAATTGTTTGTAATTAATTGTACGTTCAGAATTAAACGTTTTGTAAGGAAGTTGCCACATTCTTAATTTGTAACTGGTAGTGCTAATTGGTACATCGTTCGAATCTTCACTTCCGGGATAATTATAAATATATTATTATTGTATATAACGTACTTATAGTTCACTCTTTTCGTTATTTTGTTGTTTTTAAGAGGTAATTTATTAACTGGTATAATTCTCAAGTATATGTTATGATATGTCGTCTTGTAATTTTTAGAAGTGTAAAATTTGACAAGCTTTTATCATTTCATATGATTTATGCCGTAATAAACTCCCTCATCTCAACTGTCCTTCTAATTTTTATATATTCTTTTCTGTTACAGGTAAGTGTGAGAATAGCTGTTGCGAGAAATAGAAACACGATGTATTCAATGTGTGAGCAGACGTGTAAGTACTTTCAACTAGTTATGAGTATGAACTTTAGATTTGGTTTACGCATGTTGCGTGATGAGTAGGGAGGGTCCTTTTCATTTTGTCGTCCCTCTTTTTCTAAATATCTCTAAATGTTCTCCATTTTCTAGTGACTAAGTTAGAAAGCTCTGAATTGGACATATTCGTACTCCAGTGATACCAAATCCTTAATTTTAATAAAACATTCGTTACCGAAATATCAGGCAAATAGTTCATAATTTGGTAACTAATTTCCATTTTCATGAATTTTATTTGGTAGGAAGATACAATAAAAATGTAAAATTTTGAGTAACTGGTCCTTAAAAACGGAAATTTCAAAGTAAGAAATTCTTGGGTTAGTCACTATGTCTTTATCTGATTTTAAATAAAAGGTAGCAATGTTGTTTACCAATCTTAGCTTACGAGAAAATCCGCCCTTGCCCTCCATTTTAACTGTACTGTCCCCCGTTAGTTTAAAAAAAAAAAAAAAAATGTTCTGGTAACCATGTTACTGGGGTAACTGAGTGTGCTATTGTTTCAGATTTCCTTTTTTATGTCCTGTACAGCAGCTCAAAGCTTCTGTTGTTCTCCCAAGAATTTCCACTGTCTTATGTCTGATGTGTAGATACCATCCCGGCATGTGCTTGGTACAACAGGAAAATCCTGGAGAGAAAACTTTCAGATCGGATGGCTGTTAGCAGAACTCGAACATTACCTGTCTCATCAGTGCTTACCGATTCAAAAATGGTGACTGTAACCACCCCCATGAGGAAAACTCGGCGGGCCTCCGGTGGCCCGCCTTCATGGTTAGTGGGCCACCGACGGCCCGCCGAGTTTTCCTCATGGGGACTAGACTATGGACGCTGGATTAGTTAATGTTACAAAATGTTTGTTCTAGACTGCTATGTAAATGGGAAACTTATGTCATGTGCCAATTCAAGATACAGTATTTGCATTCTACGCAACTTTGCAAAGCTGATTGATCGGAAAATGGTCTTAGCGGATGTAAAACTTGATTAAAAACGTTGTTTTGACGGAAGTTAGTGTAGGAAGTGGTTATGAACATCCTTTCCTCGCCGTTCGACTGCAAACATGTGGTTGTCTTTTGATTGAGGAAAAAAAAAACATAAAGCGAATTCGCAGATCAGTAGTTACTTGTAAATAATGGCATTTAATTTGACTTCCACTTTCACTTCACCTTCGTCCAAGGAAAAGAAAGAACTGCTGCTACAAAAACCGGAACCAGCTAAATTAAGTAAGATCGGAAAAAAAAAAAAAGTGATTGTAGTTTTTCTTGTATGCCCAAACCAGAAGTTCGAGTTGAAAGAATGGTCAATTGAAACTACTGTTAACTGTGTAATAGTTGTTATCAAGCTGTTGCCTTCAGTAAAGTAAGTGAATGCAGAATTGCATCATGTTCTTGGAACTTTCTGCAGATGGTTATCCATTTATGATTTTCTCGTTTTGCTAGATGAATCCCCAAAATTGGACATGTGATTCCACTTTCTAGTAATCACAATGTAGGCACGATTACTGTTCGTTTTCACATTGCATTGGCAAAATCAATCGAAGGTGAAAGGTGATAATCTTAGTTATCTGAAGACAGATTATTTTGATGTTAGAATCATCTAGTAGTAACAGAGTAGAAAAAAAGTAGACGAACTGTTTCTCTGGCGCGAGATTGCTGATTTCCTGAACAACATTTTTAAATTTCCTGTTGAAAAACATTCACATTATCTTAAACAGTCATCATATGTGAGACAATGCTGCCTCTCCGGTTCATGTCTGGCAGAATATTTTAACGTTGAGCATCTCTGTTCATTACCTTTCAATTTAGACCTATTATCCGTCCAGACTTAAGAGTATACTGTTACTCTTACGGCAACAGCGATGCCGGTTTGACTGTTAAATACAAAACGAAACTCAGCTCGCTGCAGCCGTTCCCTCACTTCAGGTTGCCATAGCCGAGCGGTAACACTGCAGACGCTGTTAGTTTTCCTCTCTCTTCCCCCGTCAAGTTTTTCAAATGAAACTATCATTATATTAAATAATTAAGTATGTGTAAATGAAGAATGGAATTAGGGGATTCATTTTCGTACCAATGTTAAATATAAAACCTTTACGATGGATCATTACAGAGAAAGAAATTTCATGCGTCAGGGGGAAGTCCGGTACGTAAAACGGCAGCAGTTGCCCGTAATCTGCAACAGTATAGACCAAACCCTGGATTGGTAATAGGTTGCCGCACGTATCCACAGGCAAGGCGGTTCTATTGTCTACCGTGTTTTGGCAGAAAGTAGAAAACTACAAAAATGTAATTAGTCTAGACAATCTACTAAGCTATTAGCTTACCTTGTCGCAGCTATTTGTGTGTGTGTGTCTTAAGTTAAACTGGAATAAGAGGTTTTCGACTTATTTGTGGTCTCACAAGTTTTCCCAGCAAATATTTTGAAACTTAAATGAAATGCGATGTTGAAGGTGACTTAATGATCGGAAAACTTTTCTGCAGTAATATTACTACTGACGTCGCGACGATGTGTGATAAGTTTCCATGTAATTAGTACGACAGTGTTAGTTAGTTGACTCTGGAATTCAGGTACAGAATATTAGAAACTGCGTCTCATAAATGACCTTCGATAGTTTTGACACTAAGCATGTTAATTTGGATTCACTTAGTAGAATCACAAATAAATACATATTTACTTCGTGGTATCATTTAACAGGCACAATTTGTGTTGTTCGTGGCGTTTCCATTATTTGGTTTGGGAGAGGGCAAGGATGGTTTTCCTCTCTTCTATTTAGAACACACAAGTCATAGGAAAGAAACAGGGTCTGAGTCTGTGCATTCTTTTATGAATGTAATCATTTGCAATTAAACTGGTGTACAGTATTTTCTTTCGCTTCAATTTTACTCAATAATTCGCTATTCTGATGGGCGCAACTGATTTTTTTTGGTAACTCATTAAATGCGTTATTATAGTGTTGATGATTAATGCTCTGCCCAACAGACCTGAAATGGGTTACCGGGTCAAGTTTTAGACCAGGTCAATGCTTGGGACCTGGTCTGACCCGGAAGACAGGGCATAATTTATTATTATTATTATTATTCACTGTTGAGTTACGGGACGACGGGGACAGGAACTCCCAGAGCACGAAAAATTCAACGCCGAAAAGTTTCTAACAAGAGTAATACAATACGGAGATAGTGTTATATCCCGGAAAGATCAAAACTAACACCAGAAATGGTCAAATCACCGCCGCCTGAGGCATTTGTGGGGCATAGTTTCAATCAAAGAGAATCTTTAGTGGCTTTGCAATACTTTCCATCGGATAGGGATGACGTCTCAAGAGGGAGATGTACGTTTCAAAGTAGATTTTAAGCTGGGGGCCTGTGTCATCACCGGGAATCCATCCCGGAACACCTTGATTCGAGCTACAGTGAACCACTCATTTATTTATAGATCGTACCTGTATCTCATATTTTTAAGGTGCAGTTTTTGTTCGTGAATATCAGACAAAATATATTCAATTGATCTAACTAACTAACTCTATGGCTTATGGAACTCACAAGTTCATCGCTGCAGTGACAAACGTTCGCCATTTGATTCTATGTTGGGCAATATTAAGCCAGTTTTCATCACAAACACCTTTTCCTCGAAGATCTCTTCTAATATTGTCATCCCAACGACGTCTCGGTTTTTCCAATGGTCTCCTTTCATCCGGCCTTCCAACCAGGATAGAATATAATATAATCTTCGTTTTTCGAATATAATATAATCTTCGTTTTTCCCCCATCCGAGCTACATGTCCTGCCCACCTTAGTTGTCGCGATTTCATTATTTTTACATCATCTGGTGAATCGTACAGTCCGTGGAGTTCTTCCTTCATTTATGCAGTCTCCTCCAGTCTTCTCGTCCCGTTACGGCCCCTATATCTTTCTCAAACCCTTATTTTCAAACTCCCGTAATTTATGTTCATCTGCTCGGGCCGTACTCCAACTTTCGCAACCGTAAAGTATTACCGGCGGAATAACCGTTGTTCTGTATATTTTCAATTTCAATTTCCTTTATACTAATCGGAGTAATCACGATGTTAGAAGTTTTTGGACTGAATAGAAACATGCGTTCTCCGATACTAAACTATTTTTTATTTCTACTGTGACCTCTTTTTTTTTTGCTTGTTACGTATGCTCCCAAGTATTTAAATTTGTTTACTTTCTCTATGATCTCATCCCTAATTCTTATGTTTTTATTTCCTGTGTTTCGGCTTGTTATCATGTATTTTATTTTATCTGTAGACCTATCTCATCGCACGCGTCTACTAAGGCATGTGTGCATCTATATCGTCCCCTATTAAATCTACATCATCCGCGGGACGCAAAGTTAAACAGTAGTGGTGACAAGGCAACGTCGTATTTCAATCCGTTGCGAATCTTGAAACTATCTGACATATTATTACCTATCCATACTCTGCTTATGTGGTCGCTGAGACACATCTTCTAGTTGGACCAATTTTTTTCCGAATTCCAAATTGTATCAGTATGCTATATAACTTTTCCCTTTTGATAGAATCATATGCTTTCTTAAAATCAATGAATAGCTGGTGAACTGTCCCATTGTATTCACATTTCTTCCCCCAAATTTGTCTCAAGGCGAAAATCTGGTCCAACGTGGATCTATTTCTTCTAAATCCACATTGGTGATCTCCAATTATTTCATCTACACAGTAAAAAAGTAGCTGTGTTAATTCAACACAATGCGGTGTCGCAGCTTGACTACCACTTTTTGTGTTAAATCATCACAACACACGGTGTTGATTTCGGTACTGGGAGATAAAAGTTACGACTGCAGCGAGATTGGAACCTGGGTTGCTCAGTTAGAAGTTGAGCGTCTTACCAACTTGGCTAAATCGTCAGACAAAAAGAGCATTACATTCAAAAAGTATAGAGGATTAAAAAAAAAAACATGTTGCTGAACCCCAAACAAAAACAGTTACTCTCACGACTTGTGCCATGATTTAATCATTTTTCCATTTGTCAGTTATGGATTAGAATTCCCCTTCATTGAGAAGATGTTTCATTTCTATGAAAGCAAGCGCAGCATTTGACATGTTACGATAAGAAAACCGTAATGCTAGTCAAGTGTTTGGCTGTTGCCATCTTGCATGTTTTCATAGAAATGGAATATTCTCAGTGGATGGGAATTCTGGTTCCCAATTGACAAATAGGAAGTGATTAAACCATGGAATAAGTCGTTCAAGTAACTTAGTTTGTTTGGGGGTTCAGCAACATATATTTGATTCCCCCCCCCCCTGTACTGTTTATAGTGTAGTCGTTTAATTCAAATTTTGTTTAATAAATATCATATGCAGCTATCGTTTTTTTTTTTCTGTCTGACAGTGTAGCCAAGTCGGTAAGACGCTCGATTTCTAACTGAGCAACCTATGTTCAAATCTCGCTGCAGCCGTAACTTTTTTTTTCTCCCAGTACCGAAATCAACACCGTGTGCTGTGTTGAATTAACACAGCTATTTTTTGCAGTGTACGTATACATTTATTATTAAATACCTTGTAACAGGTTCAATTGATCTAATAATGAAAATAATCGAAACATTTTAAAGAAGTAAATTTGGTCTGGAGGTGGCTGGGGAGGAGTTTTAGTATTACAACACAGGTCTTTTGACACTGACAACAACTTCCCACATAAGATACCAAGAACTGTAGCTTCACTTATCCAGAAATCCTCCTCTAAAGCAGAGAGTAAAAATATTTAAAATTGTATTTTTAGCTGTGAGTCGCAACATGTAACGTCATCATGGAAATGTGTGTGTTTTTATTGAATTAAGAACATATTCTTAGCTTCTGTTTGTAGTTGCCGTAATTACAGAGTTTCGATAGGAAATGACATGGAGATATTTTAATTTCTAGATTAGTACTGTGTTAATTAAATCGTTCTGAGCGCAATTAATCAAGATTGTCAATAATGTTGTACTAAACAGCTGATATCATTGTAATTCGTCTTTTGTGACATCGAAGACAATGAAAATGTATTAAATGTTAAGTGGTGTCTTTTATGATCCGATTTGATTAATTTATTTTCCAATGTTACTGACTCCACTAATAATCAGTTCAGTGTCTCGATATTAATACCTATATAATCCAGTCGAGGGCGGACTTGCCGGCGGCTGAGAACCCGGGAATTGCTGGGTGGGCCCCCGCATCCCTTTTGTCTTGGGTGCGCAATGTTACCCAATAAAGAAGACCACTTAATGCGCTTTTGCTGCTACTGGTAACATAATACACAAGAATTGTTACGAGCAACATAAAGGCACTGAAGTTATAATCGTAGCAGACCTACTGTAGGGTTCTCACGAATTGCAAGAATATGCGGCCGTGTAAAGTACATTATGAGGTACAAGCTAAATGCTGGTATGATAAGAATAATTAGTGTATTTGGCAGATATGGAAAAGAGTATTAAAGAGTGTTGTATGTATTGTTGCGTATGAGCCTTTGAAAGAAGGATAATTGCTCATTATGATCATGCTTGGAGAAGAATTGACACATGCATATTAGTATTCTTAAGTCTTACGATAGCTAGTGTGCAGTGCTGGGTTCGCTATAGATACCTCACATTAAAGAAAGAAAGTGATGGTTAATGAAATTGGAACAAATAAGCGAACTCTATTTTATTCTATATACCACCACGCAGCTTAACTTCAGAAAGTACACCACCAGATGTTGTGCGAAGATTTGGGTCAGAACTGTAGTAATATACAGTAGCATTTTCCCTATTGTCGTAGTTGTTACAGCTTCGTGGGTGGTTGTGGTTACAGAATTGTAAATATTTCTTTTGATTGTGGCAGGTCCTTCCCCTCCCCCTTCCTTTTGAAGGCCTTCAATATCAATATGCTTAGTCTGTCATGTTTTAAATTCGGAAAATACGCATTTCTAAAAAAAAAAAAAAGAAAGTCAATTTAGTCACAATACTTTACTCTTTTGAAATTAAAATTTATAATGAAATGTATTTGATAATATATAGGGATTATGACCTAGAATCCGGAGAGCAAGTCATTTTTTCGTCACTTGTTTGTCACCTTTCTCACCTATTTTGACAGCTGCAAGCGCTTCTCGGCCTGGAAAGGTCAATTAAGTTTAGAATTTTCTGTTATTTAATAAGATAACCCAAGTTTATTCTTGACTAGTATGCATTTTATTGAGTGTGTACACAATATGATACACGACATGAGCATGCAGCAGGATAGAAGTATCATCTGTCTTTTGATATCATATGATTGACTTAGGAGTGGCCAGTAGAGATAGGATAGGGATTGACTTAGGAGTGGCCAGTAGAGATAGGATAGGGATAGCCTCTTCATTATTTTGTAGTTTATTAAAGGAAACCGAAAATGTGTGGCAAAATTTGTTATCCGAATTAGAAATTGAGGTGGTTAATATTCGCATTTCAAACCTGTAGAAAAAGCACGTGGTCTAAGCATCGTTTTTAATAAATGCGAACAGGAATGTTCCATGGGAATTTAATGCGGTTACTGACCGTTCATGGTTGTATTAGTTGATTTGTATGGATACCACATCATTATTTGTGTTAGCATGTATGTCTGCTAAACAACCTGCTTGTCGCACAACCCGTCGGGGGACATTGCAGCATCTCTAGAAGCTTTTAAAATCCAACAGACGAAATCAGAGTAGAATAGTGTATAAGTACTTATACTCCGTAATACAAAACTAGAAAGCCTTCAAAGCGCATGCCATCTATTTACACCTGCTTTTGGCTTCAGGGCTGCTTCCTAACGTATTCTCACCCTCCAGCACCGCCGGAGGAAAATAAGGGTAGCACACTCGATACTTTCTTGCCACATTCAGATTTTGAAAGTTAACCATTTGGCATGCATTCTCATTTCACAGTTGGGGGCCATGGTGGCTTCGTTGGAAGAGCGCTCACCTATGGTGCTAGAGGTCGTCAGATCGATTCCTGCACATGCCATGTGGGCTTTGTGGTAGACAAACACCGTGAGCGTGGGTTTTCTCGGGGTGCTCCCGTTTCCTCCCACTTTCTTCATTCCACCAATTCATCCCATCATCATCCATACGGCTTGAGTCATAGTTGCATAAAGGTCTTAAAATAAATCCAAAATTAATTTCACAGTATATTTACAGTTTTCTCCTTGTTGAACTTTCTGCGGACGTCCATGGTCCTGGCGTTAAGTTCCGTTGCAATTCATCGTTTGTTTAGTGGAATGCTTAAAAAGAAAACAAATTTTAATGTGCATGTCCATCCATAAGTCACCTCTCAAATTACACTTGAGTTGTGTGTGTTATCATAGACCTCATAATAGATAGACTTAGCACGCTTCCCCATTTCTGGCTGCGCTAAAACTGATGGATTTTTGTTCGGAGCACGTGATTTTGAATACATGCGCTCGGTAGCTCTGCCATAGACGTCATATTCTACTATGTTGTCTATGGCAGAGCTACCTAGCGGATGGATTCAAAATCGCGTGCTCTGAACGAAATCCCATAGTTTTAGCGCAGCCAGAAATTGGGAAGCGTGATCAGTCTATCTATTATGATGTCTATGGTGTTATTTTGCGTGATGTATGAGCTATTGCATATTTTCTGTTTGTCTTTCCATTGCTTTTAGCCCTGAAAGTTTAATTTCTTATTCAGGCTATACAAAACCATTGCATGTGTAATTGAAATTGCAACGAGGTAAATAACATTAACGCGCCCATGGTCTCTTCCGCATAAAATAGTTTATTTTGACGTCATATGATAATAAAATGTAATTCCATTTTTAGTAATCGTTATATGAGATTTAAGGAAGTTTGGGAGATCTCTGTTAAAAGTTTTGGATGGCCATATTTTGTCCCTGGTAGAATAGGCGACATTGGCGGAAGTGTTTATGACAGGAAGATGTCAAGTCACACGAAAATCTTGTACTGTTGCATCCTTAGTGAATCAAGGTCGTGGGTACATCGAAGCAAGTTTCCGTGTCATGGTTTATAGAGCTAGCCTGAATTTATTGACAAAGAGAGCTGTTTTGCAGGAAGGAAAATGACATCGTTACTTCTAAACGAAGGTATTCTTTCCATATCATGTTTTGTATCTTCGTTATACTGGTTTCATATACTGCTGCGTCTTGCACGCAAATAGTCTTATCATTTCAGCTAACATGCATTTCTGTTTGTTCACATCGTGTTATTTTGTAGTTTACAAGCAACAAAAATAAACTTCCTTTAATGGTCAAATTCCTGTCTTGAAGAAATGTTGAAGACCATAGTTATTTGTTTATGGTAGCGTAACGTAACAAATATTTCAAATTCAGTAACATCGTAGTTGATGAATAAACGCAGGCGGGTTCCTTAAGGTGCTCTTACACTGTCGAGCTTGTTGATCAGCTTTCTCGACGAGCAAGCGCGACAGGGTAAGAGCAAATCTTTCAAGGTTGCTCAATGGCAGGCTCGCCGAGTAAGCTGGACATTTGGAGAGATTAAATTTCCTCGGCGCCTACTGGGAAAGTACAGTCGAGCTAGCTTATTACTAGGATCGATAGTGTAACAACGCCTTTAGGGTTAGAGAAATGGACATTTCCGGATAACATTAAGCATTTTGGAGTGAGCCAATAATAATAATCTCTATTCTATCAGATCTTAGGCGAAAACTACCACGTCAAAATGATTCTAAGTGGTCATTGTTACGTGTGCACATTTTTAATGCTTTTTTAAACTCACTGGGAGCTTATTAAATTATGGTTTCCGATGAATTAAAGTACGTGTGGACCATCCTTAGAGCTTGACTACATGATCATAAACTATATTGGTAGGTTGTTCGTGAATGAATTTCACAGAAACAGCTTTTAGTGACAATGTAAAATGTTACTAATCTCAGCGGTCGCCCATCCTGACAGGTTTTCCAGGGTGTTTCCTCAGTTACACCAGACATGCGGGATGATACCTACTAACTGGGCCGTGACCGACTTCCTTCCAACGTCCCCTCGCCACCTTATCCCAGCCTGAGTCTGAGATGCCTAAAGGCCGTAAATAAATTCAAAATCTATGGGACAAGCTCGTTCAAGTGAGTTCCAGCCGGTTGTGCGATTAATTATTTGCAGAGTGGAAATGCTAAACGTTCTAAGTGCCATTGCAAAAACTCAGGAATGTTCGATATGCCCACCCGCATGTCCCCATTCGTGTTCCAATTGCTATATCAATCAGGAAGGGGTGAAAACAATCACATTATCCATACGTTATGTGAAGCTAAATATATCAAGATTTCTGCTTATATAAAATTTCACATTTGGCACTTGAAACGTTTCACATTTCCACCCTTCATTTGTTGTAGTATAAGAGTTACACCAGGGTTCGTCCCTGCATTTTCCGATATTTGAAAATTATGGAAAGACAAAAGACAACATTACAATTTTGAAAAGCAGGCAGGATAATGCGTATGAACGCTTACGGTATAAAGTAATAAGCATTTCAAATACTTCATTTTAGCTGTTATTTGACTGTCCCGCCTATCGCGTCATAATTTCTTGGGTGTCAAATGTGGCAACTAAAAACGGGCGGGTCCAGAGAGGGGTCGCGGATGGTGCGCGCCTCCTCCAAGGAAAAGATTTTTTTTATAGCAGTACTTCAACGATTCACATAAGAGAAAGATTTGATTTGTTCGCGGACAAATCTAATATATTTGTCTAGAAATATCGACTTTTGGGGATACTGGGTTCATATCCCATGGTAAAACTTAGAAATAAGCAGGGAGATATGATACATTTATACTTAAAAAAAAAAAAATCATTTAGCAGGATAATATAGGAAATATCTGTTCTTCAGATATAGGCCCCCCTCACGAAAATCCGCCCCAGGCTAAGATTAATTCCTTAGAACACTTGTTACTTAATACCAGAGTTTCAGAAGCACTATCCTACCTGTTTACTAATATATCATAATTCGTAGTCTTTCCATAATTTTCTTGTTTAAGGAAAGTATGTCTTTAAAAAGTTTTTATTATTATTGTTTTTTACGAGTTATTTCGGTGTTCGGAAACTTCTTCTGAAGCTAATGCTTTGTGACCCAAATCCAAAAGTGTTCTGCAACCAGTCAAACGCAACATCGTTGCATGCTATACTTTTAAATTATAGAAATATATGAACGTAACAATAGAATATTGTATTGTTACTCCACTTAATATCGCTGTGCAAATTTTCATCATTATATGACGTCGAGAATGAGTTAACATTGCAAGATTAGAGGACACCACGAACCATTGTGAACTGAAGAAAAGCATGTATAAAGAGCAACAAGTCGTCGTAACCATGAACTAGTGCCATCAGCTGTGTTGGGGGCCCTATCCTCCCTTTCATTAGATTATACTAATAGTCTTTTGTATCCTTGTTCCCCAGCAGACTGATTGCGAAAGACATAGAGCTATAGGTTATACTGAAGTACAAGGAAATGACCTTGGCGTTTTCACATTCGTTAATGTCTGTATCATAGAGAACTTGCACTGTAATTTTAAGTTAGTTTTTGGAGCACGACAATGCGTCCTTCTTGTGCGAATATGTGTTGGAATCTTTGTGTGGAAGATCTTGGTTCTTATCGCGATTAGACATTTTTTTCCCAAAGAACACAAATTAAAAAGAAGAAAGTTTCTTGCAGCGAAGTGAAACATTAATTTCATCAACAGTGTGGGAGCCACATCATCGTCCATGAGCTAATCTGAGTGCTGATGCAATTTACAACTGAAGTAATTACGTAAATTCTTGTTTACTGGTGATTGCTCGAAAGTGATGAATTGAAAATAATTTTTTTCTGCCTCAGCAGCTGGTTATATGCACTAAACCCGGAAGGAAATTCCAATATGTGGGTGAGGGGGATAAAAACAATTATTTCTTATAAAAAAAAAACCAGCAAAGAGACTAACAGCATTCCTAACCTATTTGAATTTGGAGTTTATTTATAAATACGCCATAGGGCCTTTACGTATGCAACTTTGATGTAGGCCTCGTTAAGTATTCTGTGTGCAATTGCCAGATATCAGCGAATTTTCGCATTGCATACTTAGTTTAGCACATTTACGTGTTTTGTCAGCCATTGTAAATTCAGTGACTGATGAGGTCCCTGAATAAACTTTCGAGAAACGGAACTCAAAAGCTTGTAAGGACTTGTTCCTTCCTTAGACACCAACCATCCTTGCCTTCAGTTGGTGCAATTGGTGAACATCTCAGGTAGAACTTAAATAGGATTCACACACGTTTGTAATGTAAAATTCCAGTAACCAAAAGTTCACTGAATTGAACATCAACGAGTGAGATATTTGTATATAGTGACCAACTGCGAGTGTCACAGTAACCGCCTGCCTGTTCATACGAAGTCACTATGGTCGTGCCACCAGACTTATTTATTAGCACTTTCGAAAATGGAGCTGGAAGAAACAGCATTTAATAGGGAGACAGACCGACAGACAGAAAACTGATCTAACGTTCTCATGTTTTGAAAATGAATAAAGTAGGCTAGAAATTCATACAATCCGAACAAAAACACCAGAGCTGCAAAAAGTTCAGCCAAGTTCTTCGGCCCTAAAATGTGGTGAAATGGAGGATGGATGAATCAATTTCCTTGGCGACAGCATGTAAGAGGAACAGTGGAAGTTGGCGCGAGGTGGCAAGGTTCATGTTGTTCGAGCCGTAGGGTTGGTGCTGGTGGCCGTGGTGGGTTTTAGGGCCGCCACCAGCCTTATGGCTTGAAGATCATGAAGGTGCGACCATTTGAAACTATGAGACGACATGGTGGCTCCGTGTGTACAGGGGGTAAGCAGCGCTCGTGTTGCATCACTAAATGGCATTCTCCTCGCCTTCGATGACAAAGTTCGTCACCAACAAAGCTCGACAACCGGTCCCGAATACTAGTCGGCTAGGCAAATCACCCACTTTTTGAGTCGGTGTGGCCCGATTTTTTTGATAGTCTTGGATAGAGCTGGACGGTGTGGATGTAAATTCGAGCCTGGCTGTTTTCAGAACAAACTTGAGTCTAATCATCAAAGTATTCAATCTAAAAGATTTTTGTTTAATTATTTTTAAAGGCCTTAGGGCAATGGTGGATTTAATTTATTTAAGGTCATTGTTTGATTTGTTATAAGTGACGAAGGGGCATCCTAAAATATTGGTTGCTGGTTCAACATGCACCTGTTTAGGAAGAAAGACAAAGATTTATCCCTGGTTTTGATGATCTACGGATCAACAAACAGGGATTAAATCCTCACGCACTATGGAAAATCGAACACTAAGACATTTTGGTATCATTGACTCAGGCCCGCAGCACTGGTCTGTAACGTCGCGACAAACGTAGTCTATTGAACTCGTGCCTATGTCACTTGCAGCATCAGTCTCTCTTGAAATATGGGATTTAAATTGACATTTTGTTTAGTGAGAAGGAAGATAACAGCTCATCTACTGGGTAGGGAAATTAAACATTATTGCTTGTGACTGAGAGTTTCACAGACTACTCATTAGCATAGCAATAAAATTATATAAATTCTTTCAATTACTTTTGTCAAATGGCAAACTCTGAAGTTTGTAACGGAGCTGCTGTTGTAGCTGATAAATATTTCCTTTTCATTGTGAACCATGACCAAGTCCAGGGTGTCCACATTCTGGAAAGTCAGTGAAAGTCATGGAAAATTCAGGGAAGTAAAAATGTATCAGGGAAAGTCAGGGAAATGGCAGATTGGTCAGGGAAAGTCAGGGAAAAATCGCTTCAGGTCCATTGTTCAATTATTGAAGTTATGAAATAGTAAGTGTTAAAAGCTATGTATGATTTCTTTAAAGACAGTCCAGCACGCCGGGCAAAATACACGGAAGTTACTGGTAATTTATAGAGTTTCCTTTCAAGTTCACTTGTGTCCGGTGGCTTGAAAATGGACCCTGTATTGATCAAGCATTGAAAATATGGAATCATATTGAAAAGTTCATTACTGAAGTAAGTATACCAAGTAACAGGAGTTATCAGTATATCTTGAAAGCAGTAAAGGATCCTCTTTCAAAAGTAAGATTAGCTGCACTTAGAAGCGTGATTGCAGAGGTTGAACCCTTTTTGAAGAGATTCCAAAGTCAGAAACCTCTAGCGCCTTTCCTATTCGCATCACTTGAAGAAGTTGTGAGAAATCTTATGGTGAGGTTTATGAAGCAACAAAAGCTCACTGAAGCAAGTACTACTTATAAACTGTTGACTTTAGACCTTACAGGTATCAGTAACCTAATTCCAGTCCAGCAGGTAGACATTGGGTATAGTGCCAGGAAGTTATTAAAGGAATCCCGTTGTTGTGAAAAGGACAAGTAGCAATTTAAAAGTGAATTTCGGAAATTTCTTGCCAGTACGATAGAGAAGCTGAAAGAAAGAAGCCCTTTGAAATCGCATCTTGCTCGAGGATTACCATGCTTTGATCCTCAAGTCATTTTGCAACAGCCTAGCCTGGGCTCAAAAGAGTAGACGCTGTTCTAGAAGAATTGCATGGTGCCAAGAGGATATCTGGACAAGTGGCTGAGAACGCGAAGAAACAGTATCTCCAGCTCACAGTGAAAGCTCAGACTGAAGGATGTAAGGAACACTTCAATTATTTCATTGCCAAGGACAGAGATGGTATTAGACTTGATGAATTTTTTACTTACTCTTAGGAAATGAGAAGGACTTCGTTGACTTATGGTCTGTTATGAAGCTGTGTTTTTGTCTTCTCTCACGGAAACGCATTTGTTGAAAGTGTGGTTTTTCAATAAACAAAAATCTCATTGTTGAAAACTTACAAGAAGAATCTCTGGTGGCTCAACGAATCATATATGATTCTGTGATGAGATTGGGTGGATCGTCAGGATTAACAATTACAAGAGGTATGATAAATTTAGAAGAAGAGGAGAGAGAAACGGAAGATTCAGCAACAAATAAAGGAGCTGGAGGAAGAAGAGAAGAAAATTAAACTGCGGAAACAACAAGTGGATATACAGATCAATAAGAAAACTATGCTAGAAAACAAGTTGTTAAATGGGTTACATTTAACAACTGCACCTGCAAAGGTATGTGTTACATAATGTTTTCCTTTGTGATCAGTAAAATCATGTATGAACTGTCCCTGTGTAATTGGTATTATAATGTGTATTTTTTTAAATATCTTAAGTACTCTCTATACTGCACACTTTCGTTTGGAACTATACATTTGTGTGTAATATGTAATCAATATCGGTCTAATGCATATGTTTGTAAATTTACACTGTTTTGGATTAAAGACAATTGAAAAAAGAAATAAACAGAAGTGGAGAGAGAACAAGGCCAGCTATGGGGAAGGTGGAGGCTGGGGTTTTCTTTCTTTTTTT
>JAGDQP010002879.1:0-58290 GCA_022664845.1 Lepisma saccharinum
GGGTCGCCAGGAGCCTAGAGTACCCACGCAACGCATCTAACCTAACCTCTAGCTCCAAACATTTTCTACACCCCAGACGAGCGGCGCAGAAATGCCTTCCAGATTTAAGAATATCTGGGAAAGAGGAATCCAGATCCTTGTGATCGCTGTAAAAAAAATAATTTAGATCGAGGGAGGAAATACCGGTAAGGCGACACCTCCAATCTTTTAATTAGATCGTCAGTTCATACTCCGAAGTACCAGCTGGTTCAGATTAGCGACAGATTAAGAAAGAAAAACGCAAATCTTTACTTGGGAAATAATCTCAAACGATGATACGCATAACGACTCATATGTGACTCATATTATGTCTTTACTCACTTCGAAGTCTACAGGGTGGCAAAAGACCATGTCTTACCTTTACCTTAGTAGGGCCCACACCTGTAGTCTGGAATCGCAATTCCTGAAATAAAGACGAACGAACACAACGAATGACGGTCGCAACTCAATCCAAACGTAGTGTCATAACGCAAAACGCAAATAATATTTATTCACACAAATCACATGCTGGAGTCACTTCATATGTCAATGCAGAAATAACCAGAAATTCAATATATAGTTCCTTTCCCAAGTCATCACTTCTCAGCTGGCGAAAGAATCCTACCACTGGTCCACGGATTTATGAACCGATCTAATCTAATTAAAATCACATCACTTAAAACGATAGGTTTACCGAAACACAGAAATAATGAGTATCAATTGCTGTCAACTACACGTAACGATTCGTAGCTAATTTCCAATAGATATCAAGTTAAACATTAAATAACTCACTGCACATTATAAACATTACTAAACACTGTACGAGGATTATCAACTAATGCCGTAGATCGTACCTGGTTAACTGAGAGGTTTCTACACTACGTTCACTGAATATAAACTCAAGATTGTTTTCGAAGAAATATAAAAATTTCAGAATCTCAATTTATTGCTCTGAATGTACATATTTCACGCTTTCGTCTATGATAATTTTATCAGAATCTGAACAGAATTACAGTTGAGTTGTAAAACAAACAAATTTGAATCGCTGGTATACATGAATTAAGCAGAACTGAAAGTTACTTAGTCACACATAAATGTCCATAATTTCTGTAATAATTAACAAATTTCGTTGATGTTTTCACAAATTATTTCCGAAATATTGTTGTATAATTTAGAAAAGTTTTATCACAGTATTACTTACACAAAAGAAGTTCTAGTCCAAACTGCATGGTAATGAAAGAATCACTTTAACCTTAATAATTGTGTGACGTCATTACAGATGATTACTACGTTATACAAAAGACGTTCTGAATAAATTTTGAAAATACAAAATATTGTTATAAAATATGACTTTTTCATCGGAGAATAGTGGCTGGAGTTGAAACCAAAAATTATCGAACCATGTTGAATAAATTAAAATTTACTATTAACATGAAAACGGTACGCAAAGATAGTCGAGCAGACATGTTGCTAATTTGATCAAGTAAGGAAAATATGCGGTAACTGTCAAACATGGCTAACCGGGAATTTCGAATAGAATTAGGAAAAACTGGAGACGAGAAATTGGCATATGATTATTGAAATCCAACGAACCGATATTTATAATGTAAGAATTCGGTCAATAGCGGCCCCATACTAAAATTTAGAACATGCTGTACATACTGATAAATAATCTCAAAACAAAAATAATATAAAATTTTAATGAGTTGGAAATTCCGAAATAATGTCGCTGAAAAGTCCTGTTAGTACTTATATCGGTTTAATTCTTCTTAATACGATTTAAGGTAATTTTCCGGAACGGACGAAATCAATCGAAATATCATCAAAATATTTACAAAATTTGATGTTTATATCTACCTCTCGTAGACAGGGCTTAGGAAGTACAGGTGACGGAAAGCCCATGCATCCACTCGTCCCGTTTAAAAAATTGGAACTGAACTAACATGGCGTGGGAGAGCAGTTCTCCCAGCAAACGGAGAAGGCTGATGCACACCAATCAGCAAAAAACAAGTCACGAGGCATTGACTAGGGCCAATCAAAAACAAGCGTTAGATCCAAGTCATTGCTGCGTGACTAACGAAAACCTGGATGGATAACGATAAAAATCCAAAGAAAAATCCAAGCGGAACACGCTCAAAGAGTCTAAAACCAACCAAAGAGAATGAGCTAAGGAGAACACACTGAAAGAAAACAAAACGTAGACTAAGAAAAATAAAAGGGGAGAAAATAAAAATAAAAATGGAACAGCAACTAGGCTGTTACACAAGTAACTACATAGTGACTTTATTAACGTCTCCCATGAGATCTATGAAATCCGTTAACAGGTCCGCCAACCATAATATTTTATGATTGTAAGAAATTTTTATATTCGGTAAAAATGATACAATCCAATAAATAATTGTAATTGTAATGTCTAAGAACATTTTTCAGTGAAATTATCGATTTTAACTCCCTCTTTTACTTTGCCATAGTCAGTCAAATATATATCACACTTCTTCTCTTTGGAATCATGATCAAAACAACACGCAACAAAGCGAGCACTTCAGTTAAAATAATGTAAAGTGTTGCAAAATAAGAATGCTTGCAACTTGTTCCTAAAATATAAGTAGGATACATTTTTACCTACCTCGGAAAAGTATAAGACAAGAAGTACTATCTGCAAAATTTTCCTCCGAAATTGTTATTCCTTGAGGTATTACATCTAGGTCTGAAATTTATGTAGATGAGTAGTCTGTAGTTCAAAATACTATCGCATAGTTAGGAAATTCTGTATTATATATCCTATGGTGCGTTTTCCGTTTGAATACCAAAAAGTAAACATTGGATAAAAAAGATTGCAAAGAGCGTTTTAGTCTCTTTGCTAATTAATATGAGGTAAATCTTCAAGGATGGGAATTTACATTCATCCTGTATATTCTTCTTAATAAATAAATACAACAGTACGGCAGGAGAGAGTCAGGAAACAACATTTATTGAAATAAGCATGGGCTTCTGGTATGTGGTAGCTGTTGTTGACGTTATGAAATTTGACCAGAAATTCGAAATGGAGGCAATCGAAATTTGACCAGGAATCGAAGATGACCGTCATTTTCACAATGGCTGCTCGCGACATTGACATTTTGCACATCTTCATTCATAGTAAGGTAAATACAACATCTATGAATTTGGGTCCTCTAACCAAACTTGTAGAATATCAAAATCCCATTCAAACGAGTCCAGAAGCAACCTTCTACGTCAAACCGTTCTCATTTTACGATTTTCGAAAGTATGGACATTTCCGAAAGTTTTATAGTATGTAGCCTGTTTTGTGCAGTCCAACCAGTTCTGGAATTTGTTATATATTGAAAGTCGAAAAGCTCACACCGCCCATGTACAAAATGTTTTTTTTTCTAATCATGATACAGTAATTGAATAAAGTTCACTGGAAGATTTATACCTCAATTTACTTCAATTAGCGCCACACAGGTTAGAGGACCTCCACAGAACATCAAAAAGTATTTTCTCTCACTTCTGAAAAATCCGCTTAGATGACCTTGTAGGATTTTGCATGTTACCTTCTCAAATTAGCTGTTGATGTCCGTTAAGACAAGGTCATCATTGAACTGGTTATCATTGAAATGGCAGCCATGTCTTAATGCCAAGGAAGTGGTGGTGATTAAGACTCCCTAGTGTCTCCTGCACTGAATAAACGGGGTAGTGACAAAAGTGATTCATTAGAATCACTTGCTAGGAACATTACTAAGTTTTATGAGCTGGGTTGTGTACCAAAGGGAATTAATGTACACCAATGGAAAAATGCGATTTGGCCATTGCAGAAACTCTTATTAAACATCACCAAATAGAACAAGGCGTCGTTTGAGGGTAAACAACAGAAAATGGTATCCACTGTCGCATCGACAGGAGAAAAAGGAATTATTAGTACATCGCCCAATAAGCCCTTACTACACGCCCACCAAGGGAACGTAGCCACTATTTTCCATATTTGTTTATTTTGTAGAGAACCATGTCGTTTACAAGCTTTACGGAATGTAGATAGAAAGAAAGTATAGTAAAAAAAAATACGGAATTGTACTCCAGAACTTAGTGACCATGTCTTGACTGCTAAATTAACTTAAGGCGATATGGCACCTCGGGGTTGCAAATTCCTTCACAAGGCCTCATCTGTTTGCTCTTGCCATGTAGGCTTTGTGATGGACAAACATCGCGTTCGTGGGTGTTCTCAAGGTTCTTCCATTCCTCCCACTTTCTTCATTACACCAAATATTCCATCCTCCATTCGGTATGAGTCAAAATTGCCTAAAGGTTTTAAATAAAATTAAAATTTAATCTACTTTTAGAAGAGCAAGTTAAATGTGAGGCCTTAAGAATGAAATGCTGGTTGTTACGTATTGTAATTAAATAAAATCGAATGCAGAATTTGATGACAGCGGACTGTCAGCATCAAGAAGAAGACAACACGCTGTTTTATTATTTAGCTAATATATTGCAACATGGATGCCACGCTGTCTGTATTTGCATGATAGACACTGATGCCGTCGTTCTCGCAATATCATACTTTGAGGAAATGAGGACCAAGAATTTGAAAGACTGTTGATACACTTTGGAACGAGCTGTGGATGCATTTTGCTCTCTAGGTTTTCCTTGTTGTCTTTCTGTGGTACAGTATCATTTTTTCACGGTCGGAGAAAAAACGTGTGGCAAATAAGGAATTCCTTTTCACACGCAAGGGAAATATTCTTATTTGTATCACGTCCACCACAGGATAACCTATCTGGTCATCTTACCACTATCTTGGAACGATTCCTCTTCTTGTGCTACTGTGCAATGAGCAACCCCCTAACAGTCCGGATAAAGCTCTTCTGCTTGCGTCATCATTTCTTTAATAACATAGTACCCACAGTATTTGTTACACGTACTGCGAACACTATATCAAAGCGGATACATATGAAACCAAGCTACTTCACCCAAAATTCACTACCCAGCAATGAATAACAGGGGATGGACACTAAAAGATCATACATTGACACCAGTGTCGTCAATACTTCTTGGAGTTTCTCAACGTGTCTGCTCACTTATCTCATGCCCTTCTAAAGCTTGCAGTTGAAAACTGCAGCTCGTTTGCACCCTGCTGAGCAAATTTCGCAAAGAAGAATGCGATAATATGTTATGTGTAAGTGTTATCTTTAAAGTTTAATGATCAGTATTATCTTTAGAGAATGCTCGAACATTTATTATATAAGTATACAGAAAGTAAATATTTATTGTTTAAGCATTCTTGCCGTTGGCCTGTGGGCGAACACTGCGGAGTTTATCCCACAGGGACAAATTTCCCGTACTGAATTCCTAGAACCAATGTCTACCGGGGCGTTCATTCAGATCGTTATCCCCAAAGTCTTGGCGTATTCGGCGACTTGATTCGCCTGCAGACAAGTCAACATTAGAGTCATAAAGCAGAGAATCCCGAACGATCTGTTTCGACCCCTCCATTTGTCTTAAACACTATTCGAACTCTGACCAATGTGAGCGCACTAAGCTCCTGTCTTAGTTACAGTCGATGTTCCCACTCGCGCCTCGATCGCTTTTCCAGCACTTGAAGCACTTATTTCCGCAACAACTGTCATGTCTTCCCATGCGACGTCAAAAGTGGCAAGAACTCTTTTGGTTACCTTATGCATTGCTTTTCATGTTTACAGCGTAATTATACCCAATCTTATAATGTAAATATACGCTGTTGAACCACGCATTTTTCCGTATTGAACTTACGATCACTTCCTGTTAAATGCTTGTTTATTATGTATCAATGTATCAGTAGTCATTAGGATTTTCACTATCTTAAGTAAAACTTCAGTGTATAAAATAAGAATTATCTGATGTAGAAGGTTGCTCCTTGTCTCGTTTGAAAGGGATTTTCATACTCTACAACTTTGGTGAGAAGACCCAAATTCATAAATATCACTTATACCTGACTATTAGTGAAAATATGTAAAGTAGCAGTACCGCGAGTTGCCATTTTTAAAATGACAGCCATCTTGGATTCCTAGATCAAATTTCGAATGCTTCCATACCTACATTTCATCACGTCAGCAACGCCTACCATATAGCAGAAGCCCATGCTTGTTTCATTAAATGCTGTTTTCTGACCATTTCCATATGGAACTACCGTCGTACTAGTATAAAAATGGATGCCATTAATAATTCGGTTGGTATAATAATAAAAAATAACCGTTTTTAACTGTTCTTATATAAGAGGTATAAGCACTATTAAAAATGAAAGGGATCGATCGAGTGGCCAAGCTGGAGTATTTCAGATACGCTATGCAAAACCTTACTTGAATAAACGTTGGACTATTTTGGAAAAACACGAAATATGAAAGTCGTTGGTATTTTTAAAGGTGCACCCCTAAGTAAATATGAGGCCCCCGGGACAATTTGTCTGGCTACGCCGCTGCTTCGCAGGAAAAAAGTTGCGCTTAGATGAGCATATTCGCAAATTGCTTGTCATAATCAAAGAATCTTGTGGTCGAATCTTTCAATCAATATTGATTTTTCAACATCTAGAATGTCACCCTTATTCGGTACGCTAAAATACTGAGGTCATAGAAGTGACAAAACATACTTAAAATATGATTCGATATCCATTACAAGGCAGTGGTTTGTTTTGTCAATCAATAGACAACACAAGTGTTTTGACATTGTTATGGCAGTGTTTTATTGTTGAACGCTTGTTGTGTTAGGGGGGGGGGGCTGTTTTTTTTCGGGGTCTTGGTGTTATTTCTTTTTTTGATTCTTTTAAGTGTAGATTTGGTAGATCTTTTTTTTTTTGCCAAATTTCGCACTTATATTGGTAGCGTCTTCTTAATGAGTAGTGGCGGCCAGTGGTTGTCTCTATTGGGTATTGCACTCAGGCCCGCCGTCAGCCACAAAGAGTAGGGGGCCACGAACAATTTAGGGAAAAGCTTGGACTTACAAAACATACATAAAATTAAATATTTGTATTGGGACAAGAAAATTTTCAGGGGCTCAGCCCCCACCCCCACCCGGCTGCGGGCCTGGACTTTCACTATGTGTGAGAGGACTGGGTAGCTAATCAGTCACAATCAATCAACGTAGAGTTCAATTATGTAACGTATACACAAAAGAGGAAATGTCCAGAGTTTCAAATAAAGGGACGTTAGTCAATTAGTTAAGATTTTGAGAAAACTTAGAAAAATGTCGTGGCTATAATATTGAGGATAGAATTTGATAGTTTGTCACAATTTTTAGTGGCTAGAAATTTGTGTCACTGTTCTTGGTATTGTTATTATCAGTTTTAAAAACTTTGAAGATACACTAAACGTTTTCTCTACGCTATTTTGAACTATAAAGTCTAACAAGCCCACAGCTTTTGACATTGATCGAAATTCTTCTGCCGAGTGGATTGAAGACAGTTCGTGACAACAGAGCTTTCCTTTGTCAAGAAATGTGTAAATTGAACATAATTTCTCCACAGTTTGTTTTTTAAAATTCCAAAAGTAACTCGGAAATTTCTCTGAAGTAAACAGTGTTGCTGCCATAACGTGCCATGTGAATGTAAAGCGGGATTTAGCTTCGCAAGTAATCACATCCCATACTAACTTTTCTTCCCTTCCCTTCCCTTCCCTTCCCTTCCCTTCCCTTCCCTTACCCTTTCCATTCTTTCACTCTTTCTTCTTTTTGTTACCGTGTTTGTATCATACGTTGTTTCACTCGAATCATCAAGCTGGGAACATGATGCTCATTCATATTCATGCTCAGTCGAAAAAATCTTTTCATTTGATATTCCATATGACCTACTTTCCAAACTTGCATTTTTTCAGGGACTTTAGACCCCGCACCCTCATTTTTGGGAGGCAGTTATCATATAATTACCGTTTCTTTGCGCCAAGTATTACAGTACCAAGTTTGAAGTAGGAATTAGTTTTAAACATTTCTCTCACAACGCAATCTTTTTTTATATATATAAAAAACAAAGAAAATCCCTTTACAAATACATTTTCAACCAGAATTGACCCCCATTTTGGTGTAAACGCCGCTTTATTTTTGGGGCACATAACTATAAAATTCATTTAGATTGTAAGGAATATAAATAAATTGGTCTCCAAGGAGAAGGGGTGTGCATGTGGAGCCCACTGAATCCCGCATTAATGGTATCTGCTTAATTGGGGAACTATTCGAGGAACATATTAGATTGGCATTGTCGGGCTGTTCCCGTAAACAGATTTTGAGTATGTTGTATGAGAAGGGATGCTGGTTAACTGTGTGCAAGAATTTCTTTTGTTCGAATTTGTTCTGGCTATCATACCATCTTTCCCTATTTGTAGTGGATTATATATTTTAGTCCTAGGTGGTTTACTAAAAAACACAACGTTATCTATGGTCTAATAACGTCCTAAAGCATCGATACCTATTTGGTTATTACTACTCAACGACCATTTCTCATTCTACACATTACTAATAGTCATATTTTAATAATGTGTTAGTTTCAAACAGGGCTGCCACCTGTCCCAATTCTGCCGTCTTTCCACCCGTTGTCCTGCGTCCCGATTCAATATTCGTCGGGACGCAGATTGCTCCGATTTTTACCTTTTAGAGTTAAAACATACAGAATGTTTTATTATTTGATATTTTAATGATATAGGCTAAAACTTAACTTATTATTTCTATAAGACATACAAATGTGATTTAATGGTTTTCTATTTCTTCACTTCTTGAGACATTACACAAAATAATACAGTAATTCTATACAAAATATTTCCTCCTATTCGGCATGTTCAACTCCAAGATGGCGCCCTTGTGTACAGTTATCGGAAAACATTTTATTTTCTTACTTAGCGTTACTTGTCATTGGATGTTTGTTACGTTAAAAATACATTTTTTCAGTATTTCTTATAAGATTATAGGTACATGAAAGATCTTTCAAGTAAGTTAATTATTAAAGATTGCAGGCTGAAATCAAAATTAACTTTATATCTTCTCCAAAAGCCTAGATAAAATTCCATTTTCGGATTAAATTATAAAATGTACTTGATATCATATTCCCGGAACGCCTTGAAGAGAAGCTTTAAAATGTTAATAATAAGACTTGATTAAATTATTCATGAAATCGATACTGTAGCTATATCGGTACGCTTTTAACTCCAGAAGTCCAGCGTAGCCTGAAAAACCAAAGCTTAATTGTTATATATTTTTTTCGTTGTAATACCTCCCCCCATCTCCCTGAGTTTCTATGTACTAATACCGTCAGAGCCCCGATATAGAGCCTGTCCCGATTTTCTTGAACAGAAAGTTGGTAACCCTGATTTTAAAGGTATTCAGAGTGAAGCAAGACCTACATAATACTCTGTATAAGCTTATATCAAGATATCTATTCTGATTTAATATTTGTAACAATCATGCTGGCCATGGTTATAGTTTCCCAATAATAATGGTATTTATCATAGCAAAACGAAAATTAAAACAAACCGTATAGTTTTATATCGCTATGGTCAGACTATTAACTTAGTTACCGCGGTAATAAATAACATATAAAGAAGCAAGCTTTTTTAATGGTATTTGTGTATAACATCTACTCATTCTGTAACGCAGACTAGTGCTTTAACGATAACAGGTAGGGAGCAACTGGTTTCAGATTTCAGTTCAGTGGCCTCGTTGTGTTTAATAGTTTTCAATAAGGCGATACCACAAACGTTCAACGTTGTATTTTAAACTATAAATACATACGTACTTCAGGCACTGTCATTGATTCTGCTAAAATGTATATTATGAACATATATGTAGCTGTTTTCATTATTACACTTAGGTAATTTGCTTAGTCTGTCTCAAATATCGTTATTACAATCTGTATATAATACAAGGGTTGTTCAGAAAGTAATGCTCCACATTTTATTTTAAAGAACTATTTATTCAATGTAACTGAAATTCACCTATGCTATTTTTCTACAAATTCTCCATTCAATTTTCTGGTTTTACGTCATCGCAAAACGACACCATCAATTCACCTCCTGTACCAGTCCCTTCCTATGTTCCTATCTTGTTTCTATAGCCACTTCTTGATAGCTCGAATAATGCATTTCGACGTCTTCAAATCATGTTACACGTAATGCGTCCTTCATTGATCCAAACAGGTGGAAATCTGAAATGGTAGAATCCGGGCTGTAGGGGGTCAAGAACACGGTCCAATTAAATAAGTGATTGAATTCATTATCTTCAATCGTATATATGGGCATTGTCATGAAAAAAGCAAGGCGTCTTCGTGTTCCCTATTAGGCCGCACTGATAGTCCGACGGCCAACTTTCGAACGGTGATGCGTGTATCGCCACAATAATGTCATCTGCATGCTGCAACGTGTTATGGTTAACAGCTGTGTACGGACACACGATCGTGGGAAATCATCCACCTCCGCTTCTCCTCGTTTCTACTGTTTGATACTAGCCCAACGTCCAACTGTTCTACCATCGACTGCAGAACATCCGTAGATGTCACGCAATCGCTTGTGGATGTTTACAACACTTTTGTTTGCCATCATTAGACATTCAATGAAGACTCGCTACTTGTAACGAGTATCGCTGTTATCATTGGCACTGCCTGCTACAACGGAATCGTCTGACGGACGACCAAGAAATTACGGATGTATATGCACAAGATATATTGTTTTAAGAGCTGATAGAAATTTACTTTCTTCCGGGAAAAAGTCAGGTGGTGGCGTTTTGTTAGCTGTGAATAAAAAATTTCGAGTTCAGAGAGTTTTTTCTCCTGATATACCAGGCGTAGACTGTATACTAGCTAACCTTTTTGTCAATAATATTACTTGTATATTTGTTTGTGTTGTCTACATCTTACCTGCGTCTCCTATTTCAGTATATCAAGGTTATTTTTATTTTATATATAGTATATTACCACCTGAAAGCAACATTCTCCTAATAGGTGATTATAACATCCGAGACGTCACAGGAACCGATTTTGATTTTCTTAGTTCAACATCAATATGCCATGAATTATATTGTTTGATTAATTTTTATAACTTAAAATCTCTCAATGATGTCAGGAACACATATGGCAAAACTTTAGATTTAGTACTTTCCAACATTGTCAGTATTCTTGTAACGCGTGAACATGACTCAATCGTCCCTGAGGATGCCTATCACCCTGCTTTATTAGCAGTATTCCTGTACACCAAGCGAATAAAAAAATGCAACAAAGTCACAATCAATGGATTACAACTACTCTAAAACCAATTGTGAACAATTATATCGCTTTATTGAATCAGCTAATTGGGAAAGCGTATCTAATAGCTCGACTGTTGATGAAGCTGTTGATTCATACTATAATATATTATATGCTATTTTTGATAAATGTATTCCGTGAAAGAGATCGAAATCAAATTATCCTGTGTGGTTTTCAAATTACATAATTGAACTGATTAGGAAAAAGGTATACCACCGTAGAAAATGGAAACAATCAATTGGGGATCCTACGTATCATTATGATAAATTTAAGGAAATACGTACTCTCACCAAAAGAGAGATAACCTCCGCTTATAAAACATATTTGCATAACTGCGAAAATAACATTTTAACCGATCCAAAAGGCTTCTGGACATATATAAAAAATAAAGGACGTAAATCCGAATGCAATGTACTAAATTATGAGGGTCAACTTTTAAAGGATGAAAAATATATCGTAAAAGCATTTATGAAGAACTTCCAGGTGACACACAATGTGTCAAAATATAACCTTAATACTCTTGCACAACACAATAGTTCTGAACTCTTAGATCAATTATCCCTTGAACACGTTGAACTGCAAGACGTAGAAAAAGCTATTAAAAAACTGAAACCACGGACATCTCATGGACCTGATAAAGTGCCACCCTATATTATCAAAGGTTGTTCGGAGATACTGAAATATCCACTACAAGTAATTTTCAATAAGTCACTAGCTACCTCCGAATTCCCTACTAAATGGAAACTTGCTGATATCTGTCCCATTCCCAAATCAGGCGGAATGAGTAACGATATTAAAAATTATCGTCCAATAGCTATAATATCTGCACCAGCCAAAGTATTCGAAATTATTATACAAGAACAAATATTTGAATTCACACATTTTTTGGCTACTCAAATAAACAATAAAGGTCAAGTTGACGTAATTTACACAGATTTTTCTAAAGCCTTCGATGTTATTAATCATGACATCCTTCTCAGCAAGCTTGTGTCTTTCAACTTCTCATCGAACCTTCGCCAGTTGATAGCGTCTTACTTGTACCACCGTAAAAACCGTGTGCGTTATAAAAATATTACATCCGAGGAATTTGTTATAAATTCTGGGGTGCCGCAGGGATCGAACCTAGGACCTATCTTGTTTTTGTTATTTGTAAATGACTTGCCCGGTGTAATAACATCCTCCAACAAGCTATTGTTCGCAGATGATTTAAAAATCTATTGTAGCATTTCCTCTGAATTAGATGCTTTCTCCTTACAAAATGACATGAACGTAGTCTCCAATTGGTGCAAATCAAACATGTTGTTATTAAATATTTCAAAATGTTGTGTAATGACTTACACTAGAAAAAGGAACTATTTGGTATTTGAATACAGTATCAATGAAACACCACTGGTCCGAGTAGACTCTATCACCGATCTTGGTGTGACCATAAAGTCCAACCTCTCATTTGATATACACATTAAGCGTATTATTGGTGACGCTTTTAGGAATCTCGGGTTCGTAGTGAGACAAGGAAGTGACTTCTCGAATATTGATGTTTTAAAAACTTTATATACCGCATATGTTCGATCGAAGTTAGAATATGCTACAATAGTATGGCATCCTAATACAAAGAAGAACACACGGAAAATCGAAATTATACAATCTAAATTTGTTCGCTTTTTAACATACAATGAAATAGGAATATATCCTAAATTCGAAAAGTACTTGGACCTAGTAAACAAGCACTCATTCCAGTCTCTGGAAAATAGAAGAGTTAATTTTCTACTATCTTTTCTACACAAACTGGCACATAGTAAAATTCATTGAGAAAAATTATTTAGCCGAAATAAGGTTGTACGTTCCGCAAAGAGTTACTCGACCTCGTAAAGCAGTCTTCGACCTCCCTCCCCAAAGGACCAATGTATTAGATATATCGCCTATTAGGAGAATGTGCTCATTATATAATTGTATTCTTAACGCATGTCCAGAGTTAGACATATTTAATGTAAATACGAGTGAATTTCATTGTTATCTAAAGTAATGAATTGTTTTTACAGAATGTCACCACAAAGCATCAAATATGAATGTATACAGTATTTTGTAGAATGTATCATATGTACAATGAACACCTAAAGTAGGTGCATAACCTGTTGTGTTCAATAAATAAAATATATCTAAATATAAATATAAGATATGCCACTTGCTCGATCTAAACTCTTTCCTTCAAAGCATGCATATGAAATGAGAAAAGGAAAAAGGGACATACCTTTTTTGAACAACTTTTATATTATGATATTATTCAAATGGTAGTAAATTTTGTATAGTAAATTTTCTTTTATCCAGTTCAGGTGGTTTATTGGCTACGGTCGAGAAATTCAGTTCGGTTGAGATATGAAAATTCGAGCACTGCTGCCGCAAATACAAATATTTTTCAAGAACACTGAACAGATCGAAATACTTATAATCAGGATTCAATTTGGAGTAAAAACTAATTATTTGAAAAACTTTTTAAAGACATACTTTTCTTAAACAATTCGTACTAGAAAGTGAAAAAAAAATTTGTTTATTCATGACTAAAAAGAAAAGTATGGGACGCGCTCTCATATACAGTCACTTCATAAATTCTTGAATTGGCGCGTCCCATAAAATTATTTTTACTTTTTAGTAGGAATTGTTTAAGAAAAGTATGCCTTTAAAAAGTGTTTTATTATTATTATTTTTCCAGTTATTTCATTGTTCCGATACCTTTTCTCAAGCTAATGTTTTGTGACCCAAATCCTAAAGTGCAACCAGTCAAACGCAAGATCGTTGCAGGCTAGTATTTTAGGATAAAGCAATCCATATTTAAAAAATATTAAAATGTGCTTTTAAAATATATAAATATATAGAAATATATGAAAGGGACAATAAAATATTGTATTGTCAACCATCTTACGTCTCAGTGCAAAATATCATCATTGTATGACGTCGGGAAATGAGTTAAATTAACGTTGAAAGATTTGAGGATATCACGAACTATTATGAATTAAAGACAAGAATGTAAAAAAGCGGCTTCATGAGCTGTTGTGAGAACCATCATATGTCTACTTCCTCGTTTTTCGTTAATGTTATCACTCACTCCTCACATAGAGATTATAATGACAATTTCAGGTAATATTTCACTTTCAATATTCCTACCTCAGATTGCTTTTACTGTACGACTCTGATTTCTTCTATAGCAGGAAATAACAAATAACTCATGCTTTTTGATCTGAAGCAAACCTTCTGTAACTGGGAAAGTGAAATATTGTCACACAAATTTCTTGGATTTTTGTGTGATTACTTAGCCATCGTTGCCTGGCTTGTTTTCGTATTTCATGAAGCTTAAGGCATTCTTCATCAAACCAAGGTTTGTTTTTCTGTTATTTTTTCTCTCCTACACGTTCCTTTGCTGCGCTCTTAATTGTTTCACGAATCGCCTCCCACATCTTACTTACATCAATTTCATTATTAATATCATCATTATTATTACTCGAGTCGGCTAGGATTTCGATCCTATTTGAGAGTTCGAGTTGGTAATCTGCTTTTATGCTAGGATTATTTAATCGTTTCACTTCGAATTTCAGTTGTTTTGACCCCTTGCTTTCTCTGTGCGCGATGCATAACTTTTCCCCTTACTTTTGTGATCACTAATTAATGGTCGGTCTCACCTTCAGCTCCTCTGTACGACCTAACATCCATTATGTTGGTGTGCCTTCGTCTATCTACTAATACGTGATCGATCTGGTTGAGAGTTTTGCCGTCCGGAGATACCCATGTGTATTTGTGTAGCTATGTCTTTGTGTTCAAAGTACGTACTCTTTACCAGTAGGTTTTTCGAAATCGCGAAAGTTATCAGTCTTTCTCCATTGTTGTTGGTCTTTTCGTGAAGGCTGTATTTGCCTATAGTAGGTCTATATTTTTCTTCCCTCCCTACCTTTGCATTGAAATTACCCAACACAGTTTTCGAATTATACTTCGGAATTCGGTCAAACAGCCTTTCTAGCTCATCGTTGAATATATCTTTGTCGTTATCAGTAGCCAACTTGGTCAGAGCATAGACGTTTAATAAAACCATGTTGCCCCATCGAATACATATCGTAACGTATGATAGTCTTTCGTTTACGAACTCTATATTCTGAACCGCCTGAAGGATACCGTTCTTAATGAGGAATCCTGTTCCGAAATCGTGAGACTGTGTTCCACCGTAGTAGAAAGTGTACTTGCCCTGTGAGATGCTATCTTGAACCTCCCACCGAACTTCTTGTATCGCTAATACGTCTAGCTCGTACGTCTCGGTCTCGCGTGCCGCCACCTGAAGGTATTCCACGTTCGTACGTTCCACGATCCTATTCTAAGGCCTTTCTTAATCCTGTTTCTTGCAGCCCCCTGAAGCAGTCACCGCCCGGAGATCCGAATGAGGGACTAGTTTACCTCCGGAATATTTTAACCCAGGAGAATCCATAAACCATCTGTTAGTATTTCTTGACATGTTTTAGCGGTGTAGAGTTGTCAGCTCTACGACCTCGCAGTAAAGGTAGACATTCAAGACGTCGTCCGCTATCCATCTCTGAGCCTTGCCGATGTCATTCATCTTCAGCCTCAGAGTGGTAATGGTGATGCTGCTTCCCCTCACCATGATATTTTTGTTCGGGGTATCTTCCCCTAGCCTTTGTAGATCCCTCTACTAACTGCAAGGCAGCAGTACTGCTTTTGGTCCGCACCGGAATATTTCAGGTTCCCACCATATCTGGTCGGCATTCACCTATCCGCCACCTGGGAGGCTCCTGGTGTGAGACCAGTAACTTCAACCCGGATTCATTCAATCACACCTACAAATTTAGCGATTATGCCTGTATATATTGATGCCTGTCATCTCTTATGCCGATTATGCGTGTCACCTCTTACTATTCTTGGTGCTCGTTTATAGTGAGTCCCCTCGCCTTCACTAGTCGGGGTGCTTATTTATAGTGATTTATAGTATATTTGGGTCCTGTGCTAAACCTTGAATAACGCAATAGGCGCTAAATTGTGAAAGTAGGTTTAATTCTGATAATACAATTTATTCGTACTTTAACTCTGATGTCCGAAATTTTCGTCTTCACTTTCTTTAGCGTTAAAATGAATTGTTGTTATGGAAGGCCAGTGCAGAGATGTCTTCTTCATGCGTCACTTTTTCTATGAACTAGCAGGTTTTTTTTCTACAACGAAAAGTGCTGATCATATTCTATATTAAATTCAATACTTCTTTTATAAAATTAAGGTTTGTAATGTTGCTTGGTCGATCCAATATGCTGATACCTTCATCCTTCAGATGATGCACAATTAATTTGGATGTGTGGAGTGATGCTCCATCTTAGATGAATATGCCATCATTATTTGGAAACCAGATCCGCATTTGTGAGATTATGTGACCATCCAAAACAGGTTTCTACTGCTCCTTTTTCATTATCCGGTCCACAATATAGAGTTCTCCTGTACATTTTAAATAATTTACACTTCAATTCAAATCATAATATTGTCTGGATGTTTTAGCACCTCTTTTGTCATATATGAAACCAGCTGCTCACCAGTTCTTCGCTACATTTGTATGTGCCGTCGTGGATGTTTTCCACTATGGAGTTGTCAGAAAAACAAACAATGGATTTATCAGCAAAATATGTAAACATTGAAATCGTAATTGGACTGATTTGAAGATTTGAATCAAGGTAATGTTTAAAAGGCTGAAATACTGTGGAAAAATATATTTCTGATGTCGCAGTCAATTAAACAGTATAGCAATATAGTAATTATTTTTGACCACTCATCTATACTCCATGATTTTGCTTTCTCAACCAAAGTTTTCTTTTTCATGGCTGGTGCTAACATGTGTTTTTTTTTAGGTAGATGACAAGCATAGAAACCATGTTCATGCAGGCGTCTACGGACTTCTTTTGTTCTTACTTTGCATCTTGCCTCATTTAGTATTTTACAGTATTGCGCAAAGAACTTTTTTTTTCCTAAGTATCATTCTCATCTCGATGTTCTTTTATTCACTCCAAGACAATGTTGGCGTTTCTTTGAGGAGACAGTTTCATCAAATTCTAGTTTCTTTTTTACCCTTTCTACACTTTCGAGAGAGACATTACACTTTTTTGACTATTTCAAATTATCTGAATCCTGAATGTTGCAACATAACAACAATTTTTCTCTTTGACTTGGACTTGAAGGTCTCTGACGTTCTTTATATTTTTTACTGGCACAATGAATGTTCTTTCAGTCACTCAAAATATTATTGAAGTACTGTAATACTGTCTGATAAACACAGAGTTTAGGGGATCTACACCGTAACACAGGACAAAGAGGCTTCAAACCGTTAATTACAGCACAGGTATCCACAATAATGATTTACAAATACAGCAATGAAGTGTACATGTTGCGGAACGATAAGGCTAGAGGCATTCCTGTTGGTGAATATATTAACTAATAACAAATACAAATTATAGAGGTTCATTTCAATCCATTTACAACAAGGAAGATGCTATAAACGAATTTTCACACATGTCAAGGTTCAAAAATCACACTAGAGTTAAAAATTCATAATTCGTTGTGCAGGGACATATATAAGATGGTAAAAATAAGGTACAGAAAAGGTACTTACTTTACAGAATACGAAGACAAGTGTACACGAACATTGCGCTTTCACGTGTTAGGAGAGAAAATGGACAGAGAGGACTGGTACAGGACTGATGCTAAGAAGTCGCCATATTACCAATCAGTACTACCCCAGCCTTCAACCCCTCCGAAACCTCCTCAAACTGGCGTAGCTCATGCTCACTGAGTCACGTGAAACTGAAAGAGTTTTTCCGTCATGCCTCAAATTTGTCTACCACAGACCGCCGAATCTCAAAATGATTCACATCTCAACTGGACCCATTCCTTGCCCAGATATGGGAAGTGCAATAGAACCCACTGCAGAACCAGTATCCTGAAAAATTATGAACTCCGACTCACCTGCCACAGTTAGAAAGAGATGGGAGCAGAAGTACATCTCTATCCTTTCCGCCAACTATGAACCCGGCGTGAACTGTATATGTAACTTCCTGCAGCACAGTTTTCTTCTTTTCCTTCTGTTTATTCTTCTTTGGTGCTTCCTTCTTCCATTCCCTCCTTCCTTTCATCTCTATTTTTTTATTCTCCTTCTCCCTCTTCTCTTTATTATTATTATTATCCTCTCCCCCCTTATTTCTCTAGGAAGCCTCTAATCAACTCCTAGAAACCTCCGCCCACTCCTACGCCATTTTGTGTTTTCTCCAGTCCTTTAGTCATTTATCCGCCTCCGTAACCCGGCCAGTCTTATATCCACCGTCAGTTAGCAATGTGCGGCTCCTTATCACCAGTCTTCTCTGTTTGTCTTTCCTACCATGTGAGCATGCTTTTGCGAAACGTTGACGCTTTTCAATTGTGTGTAATGTTCGTGTACCTTGTCTTTGTATCCTGCAATGTAAGTACTTTTTTTCTTCCTTTTTATTATCTTATTTTTATATCTGTGTCTATCTATCTGTATTTGTATTTCCGGATATAGAAGGTTTTTCTGCCTCGGCTTAGAGATTTTTCACGAGCGCTTGTGTGAGCCAGACTTATTTGGCTTATTTGTGGTATCCGTCAAGAACTGGGTTTTGTCTAACACTAGATGTGTGTTAGGGTCGTAGAGGAAGTCTACCTCTAGTTTTAAGGTGTTTTCTCGTCAACGTACATCGTTTTGTGAACCCTCTCTGGAGGAATTATGAATTTGATTCAAAACGCATTTCCAACATCTTGACTTTATGCCCTTTTTTTAAGGACCATGGAAGAAGACATACATTTGGGGAATCGTAACTCTTAGAAAGAGAAACTCGCAACTTACAGAAACATAACACTTTAATGATCTAAAGTGAGAGAAAGCTAATTATAGGATTGCGGATCACAAGGCCATTGTATAACGACATTATGTGCTTTATTCATTTCACTTGCATCCCTTTCCTCCAAACCACATCCTTCTTCTGACTCACTATTTACTCAATATACCCCCTCCCCCGCCTCATCTTAATCATCGATTAGTTATACCTATAGCAGGAAATTCCAGTGCATTTTTGAAGATTTTTTTAAGTGTTAGTGATTCCTTTTTCTCCCTATGAATAGTACTTTATTTATCTGTGTCTTATATATTACAGACGTCCTAGGTAGTGGTCTACGCAAGGGGGGACTGATGGGGCTACAGCCCCCCCCCCCCCCCTTCGATATTTTCAGAAAAAATAATTTCGTAATGAAAACTATTTAGAAAGAGTAAAATGGGAAAAAAGCAGAACAACTAGGTGGGCAGCAAAATTCAGCCACCATGGGAGGGAAAGAATGTAAATTTCCTGTTACAGTAAATAAAGAAAGGTAAACTGAAGCAGACAGCTCAAAACAGATATTGGAGTTTGTAGAAATTAGTTTTCGGTATGTGTTGAAAAATGAGCGAAGAGAGGTGCTGCTAAAAGGCAACAACAACTGCCTAAGGAATTTACTTTTCAAGGTGGAAAGAAAACTTTGTAAAAGAGAAAAGAAAGGAAGGCAACACAACGAAATTGTGGGGTTTAATGTAGTATTCAAATCCATTCCTCAATTTCATATAACTGAGTTTAAATATGGATTACTATCTCAAGGTAGTGCTCTAGTTCGCAGAGTGAATTACGCTCATCCAGACGAAGTAAGTAAATGATGATCGATTTGTTGGGGCATATCCCTCATTACACCTGCCCAAACCGAAGCCTTTTAAGGTGTCGTGTCAACGGAGGTGACCTACTACTCAGGAAATATATCAAACATAGTGGAAAGAACTCAATGTCTAAGTCCAAGAGTTCAGAATGCACTGATTGGTTCTTTTGACAGTCTTATTCAAAAAAAGATTATAGAGGAAGTGCTGAAGAGTCCTTTCTACACAGTCTTAGCTGATGACATACCTCACGTAGAACAGTTTTCATTGTGCCTCAGAGATATTACAAAAAACAATCTTTTGTCATAAAAGAGAACTTTGTCTCATTTGTTCCTCTTTAAGACGTCACTGGTCAAGGTTTAGCGAGAGTGCTACAGAAAAAACTAATAGAGTACGGGCTCGATTTAGTCAATATGAGATGCCAGGGCTCTGATGGAGCCTCGTACATGAGTGGTGAAATCAGGGTTGTCCAAGTTATTTTAAAGAAATTCTTCCCAAAAGCAATATACACCCACTTTATAAGCCATTGTTTAAATTTGTGCATTTCTGATACATTTAAAGTAAAGACTGTAAGAAATGCGATGGGTGTAATATCAGAGACATGCACATTTTTTTTGAGCCAGTGTTTCTACAGCTTCGGTTGAACGAAGCTTTTCAAAACGGACCACATATTTGAGGAACACAATAAGTGAAAATAGACTGAATAAACTTGTTTAACTATTTATTCATAGAGACTTATCTTTAGAAATCACCAACGATCAAGTCAATTACCATTTTACTAGATCTGAGAATGCATACCGTTTGCAATTTGATACGTAAAATATAGTTAAAAACTGAAATCATTTTTGTTGATAATTACTATTTTTCTACTACTCCACTACAATGTTCCGCAAGGCTAATTTAAAAACAAAACAGACAAACAACAAACTGAGTTCATTAACAAAACGGATACATTTTTAACTAATGTTAAAATCTTGTTAATATTTAAATCCACCAAACACTATGCAGAAATTACGCCACTTTCAGTTTTGACTAGTAGTTAAGTTCGTTTATATACTGTGAAAAAAGAGGAGCAGAATTCATAAATAACATTTTTATAACAAACATTGATGTTTGCTTAAAGCTATATTATTCCAGGGCAGATATGAAATTTTATCCATACATGTACCATAGCCCTTAGATGCAATTTTAATATAGTGAAATATACGAAATGTTTTACTGTGTACCCCTGCTACCTTTAGAATGTAGCTATGTACGATCCACCAACTAGCACCCCCTCCGAAAAAATCCTGTGTACGCCACTGGTCCTAGGTGAGAAAAGATACAGGTCTGCAAACTTTGGACATTGTGTGAAATTTAAACACGTCTGTATCGGGATAAATGACTATAACTCTGGTTCTAATCGAGATACAGCACTGAAACCTATACAAGCTAACCAAAATAGTTTTTGCCGTTCTAGAGCAATGATAAACAAAGAGCAATACAGTGGACAGTACGTACCTCTAGGTTTCGAAGTAAGCTCCATCAGCATCCAACACCTTTTGCCAACGTTCCTGCAGCTGCACAATACCCTAGTGATAAAAGTCGGCGGTCTTCGAGGCAAAGAAGTCCATTATTGCGTTCCGCAAGTCTCCCTCATTGCCGAAGGATCTACCACTGAGGTGGTTGTCAAGGGAATGAAACAGGTGGTAATATGTTGCCGCAAGGTCCGGTGAATATGATGCATGGCACAGTGTTTCCCAGTCAAGTTGCTTAAGGGTCTCCTGGGTCCTCTTTGCCATATGTGGCTTGGCATTGTCGTGGAGGAACAGCACACCCTTGCGATTCACCAATGCCGGCTCCTTCTGCCGCAATGCACGGTGCGCCCTTTGCAACTGCTGAGAGTAGAGATCAGCATTGATGGTCTGACCACGTGGAAGGAGCTCGTAATGCACCACTTGGCGATAAGTCCACCATACAGAGAGCATAACCTTTCGTGGGTGCATAGGTGGTTTTGAGGTGTGAGGAACAGGGTCACGTACGCTTGGGTCTGGTACGCTTGGGAATGTCATACAGGACCCCTTTTTCGTCACCAATGAGTAAGCGATCAAATATGGCTGTGTTTAGGTGCCGAGTAAGCAAGGACAAACAGGCTGTCATTCGTTTCTTGTTGGCTGCCAACAATGTGTGGGGTACCCACTTGCTTAACCTGTATGACTTCCCTATCCCATACAGGTGCAGTCTGATTGTTTCAGCGGAGACATGGAACCTTTCTGCAAGTTCATCACACGTTAGACCACTGTCCTCCTTGATGGCTGCCTTCAGGGCCTCGTCATCCAACACATGTAGTCGTCCACTGCGAGGTTCATCAGCAAGGCTCACAACTCCCGAACGGAATTTCTGGAACCAATGCCTGGCGGTGCGTTCGTTCACGGCATTTTCACCAAATGCCTGGCATATGTGGTGACTTGATGCAGCAGCTGACAGGCCCACTTCAAAGCCACACAACAAACACACGCGAACAAGCTCCTTCGATACCTCCATTTCTCTTTTACACTGGACGAGCTATGATGACTCTGTGTGTGAGCACCGAGCCTGTATTACTGAAGGTCGATGGTCAGATAACTCCCGATCGCTTGGCAACACGTGCGTCATTTCGTTTCCTTTCTGGAAGCGCATGACTAATGAGACGTCAAAAACGGCAAAAACATTTGGGTTACCTTGTATTATTGAAAAGCTAATGAGTAGATCTTTAAATTGATATGCAACATGTCCTGTTTTTATTTTTCTGTTGTTTCTTCTGACCTACACGTTCCTTCGCTGCGGCGTTTACTGTATCACGAATTACCTCCCACATCTTACATACATCAATTTCATTATTAATTTCTTCTTCATTACTACTCGAGTCAGCTAAGATTTCGAACCTGTTGATGTAAGAATAATGAAATCGCTACCACTAAGATGGGCAGGTCATGTAGCTCGGATGGGAGAAAAGCGAAGACTATATTCCATCTTGATTGGAAAGCCGGATAGAAAGAGACCGTTGGGAAGACACAGACGACGTTGGGAGGACACCATTAGAAGGGATCTTCGAGAAGTAGATGTTTGTGATGAAGGCTGGATTGATCTTGCCCAGGGTAGAATCCTATGGCAAATGTTACTGCGGCGATGAATTTGCGAGTAACGTAAACCACAAAGTAAGTGATGTAGAAAAACATTTTTTGTGGGGGCATGATGCCTTTGGTGTGTCATCTTGATATGTGCCATGTATATGTTTTTAGCATGTGTTGAATTGGCATGGAATTACCCTTTTATATTTTATTTTTATCGTCAATGTCATATTGTTATTATTTTTTATCGTAGTCAATGCATTACTTCATTTGTAATCTGTAAACACGTAATCTCCTCCTTTTCTGGGATAATGGATTATTGGGCTAACACACTTATTCAAATGGTGTACTTTATCTTGTAGGTAAAGGCTTTCAAGAGAGGGTATAATGCCAATATGGGTGCTTATTAAATTAGGATGCACTATTTCGTTTCGTATAGTCACTTCACAGCCAAGCCAAGACCTCCACAGACAAGTCATCTAACTCTATTCCATAACCACTACTTATTACCTCATAATAAATAAAAGAATAAGGTACTGCTAGTTATACGGAACAGACTGGTATTGGTGTTTACGTGCTGTTGTTACAAACAAGGAAATCTTGAGTAATGTTGAGGCAACACAGTATAATTGTCAGCACTATGTGTGTCCATAATAACCAAAATAAATAGTAAAACAAGACTCGTTTCGGGGCCAGTTAAGAATCAGTTGAGAACTAACTAAGACATACAAGAGACCAGTTAGAGACCAGAGCATCCGTTTGTTCGTCAGACTTCCAGTCAAGTCTTCGTTATGTCTTAGAGTGTTATTTCTAAGACCATGGTATTCAACATCGGAGAGAACACCTGGATAGAGTTGTGACGCACTTCGTAGATCAAAGACTCTAGTTTAGATTCCCGCAATAACAATGTTTAGAGAACGATAGCCATGAGATTTAGCTTGGATGCAGCAGACAGCATTTAGTAAGTGGCTTGAATACTGGACATCGTTATACACTGGTCTTATGATCCGCAATCCTATGATTAGGTTTCTCTCATTTCAAATCATTAAAGTTCTACTTTTCGTAACTTGGGAGTTTCTCTTTATATGATTTACAATTCAATTAGCTATATATCTTCTTCCAAGATCCTTAAAAGAGGGAATAAAGATAAGAATATATATTACTGTCCCATACGCTTTTTTTTTGTCTAAAGCTCTCGCATCTGCTCTTCTGATGACCTACTTCAAAATTATTTCAGTGCCCACTCTTCAGCTTTCATCGACTTCCCATTCACCTCGTCCATAAACAATTGGACCGTGCCAGAAATCACCTTAACTCCAACCAGCCTCCCAACAAATCTCCTTCCATTCCCAATCTTTAAACTCAGTACCACCCCAGCATTCAGGTCCTCCCAAACCTCCTCAAACTAACGCATCCCATACTCACTGCCGAAAACCGAAAGAGTTTTCCCGTCATGCCCCAGAATAGTCTACCGCGGACCCCCGAATCTTAGCAAGATTCTCGCCAGAACTGGGCCAATTCCACCCGCTCTCCACAATACTGGCAAGTGCAATGCAACTTGTCCTATTTTTGATCCCAGTCTGACCTTCGAACATCGCGTCACTCAGAAGACTTGAGCTGCATCCTAAATACACCCTTCATCTCCTATTTCCTTTCCTACCGGAAGGTCGGCCATCTTAAGGACTGATCATATAACGTCTTTTCCTTCCCTTGTGGCCTTTTTTGCCTCCCTCGGCCAAGGATACATGCAGTGCATCCTTCGTACCCTTTAGCGTTCAATTGTTTCATGTAGAAACTAGCGCCACGTATGAATTGACGGATGAAGACAGCATTATGCAGGGAGGAAGTGACCTCCCGTTGAAACCGATGGTGTGGGGAGAGTAGTCCCTTGGGATTAACATCTTGGATTCCGTTGTTCCTTCCATTGTATCAATGGAGTTAGTCAGCCGTTCCTTTCATTGTTTGTTTATTCTTTCGCGGTATTTTAAAGATTCTGTTGTTATTTGCAGCAACATTTTTTTTAACAAGAAAATTTACAGAGGAAGAAAGCATTTATTTAGGTAAGCGTCATCTTGCGTTGTTGGGGAAGATAGTTTAAAAATCAAAAGAAGTTTTGTTAAAGCCCAATTCTTAGTAGACGCTGTATGTGGTGCTTTTCATTCTCTTCTGCTCTTGTGTATAAGATAGGAAAATACTACAATAAATGATCTGATGTATTGCTGTTTTTTTTAAATATCACGTTGGATTGCCTCTTGTTGAATTGAATTGAAGTATAACTTTAAGCAACTTTCAATTGGACCTGCATATGGTAAAGGAAAGAATGGGAAAGGTAGCGGTCATTATCTTACTTACGTGCCATTCCGGTATTCGCTTAGTAAAGAGGAAACTCCTGGAAAATCTTTCAGGATGGTCGCCAGTTAGGTTCGAACTTGAACTTCAATTATTACTTTCAGGCATCTATGGCTCAGGGGAGGAGAAAGGGTGTGGGTAGGGCCAAGGTCTAAGTTGAAGGTATCATCCAGGCATTTCCTTGACGTGACTGAGGAAAAACTGTGGAAAACCTCAGCCGGGATGGTCAAGAAGGGAAGGAGTCGACCAGAGCCTAAGTTGAAGGCATCATCCGGCATTTGCCTGATGTGACTGAAGAAAATCCGTGGAGAAACCTGTCGGCATGGTCGGTCGCTGGTATCGAACATAGGACCTCCTGAATGAGAATCTAACGCTCTACCAGTGATTCTGCCAGACCCCCTGTGGGGTGTCACACCCAAATTTTCTAGAAAACTGTAAACTCTAAAATTTATACTGTCAAAAATCGATAGAAACCGTGCATGCCCCCTCCCTGACTTTACACCCCCGCAAACAAATTACTGGCGGAATCTCTGCGCTGTACCAACTGAACTACGTCCGCTTCGAGTTTTACAGAATTTCACGAGCCTAGCCACGGGACAACGGTGAGCAGTATCCATCTTATGTGCATTAATAATGACAGGTGCATCTGTATTCCGTCATCAAAACAGGATATATACGGATATTCAGGATAATTCTTCTTGTTCATATTGTTTAATGAACACTATTTATTGTACTATTGAGGAATAGAAAATGTCACAAAATTGATTTCAAATAATAGGCAGTTACTCTGTAAAAATTCCAACAATTTGTTGCACGCATCACGTTGTTGATAATTTCTTTAGTATCATTTCTTTTGCACTGCATTAGGAACGCTTTGAAAACTTTTCTAAATTTCAAATGTTCTAAGTTCTATGATAATTCTAATTTAATTATGGCGCGGGGGATATTGGGGCTGACTGTGGCTTCTATTTTAGGCGGGGCTATTATGAGATGGTTATTATTTTCTTGTTCCTCTGTGGTAGTATTACCGTTGTCCCTTAAAATGGAGGCTTTAATTGTTAGAGGCGTCGGGGCCTGGGTTGGGATTTTATTGGGAAATTCGTATTTAGGTGAAGATCAAGCAGTGTTTGGCAGGACTTATTTTTTTATAAATATAATAGGTTCTATATGATTTTTGCCGTATTTATCTACTAGTTATTGTATTCGATTCCCTCTTATTTTAGGCGGGGCATATAGTAAAGTTGTTGACCAGGGGTGAAGAGAGATATTGGGGGCGCAAGGGACCTATAATTTTATAGCAAATGGTTCTGTTTTGATTACTCGGGTGCATTCTAATGAATTTGAGTTACACTTATTTTTCTCATTTATTTTAATTATATTTTTAATTATACTTATTTTTATTATTTATTTGAATAGCTTATGTTTAAAGCATAGCATTGAAGATGCTAGAAAGAGCGACTGGTCTTCAAATGGGCGGTACTCCCTAAGAAAGCTTTCTTATTTTTACCCTGAAAAAGTAGTGTAAATTGTTATACTGAGGGGGCTATAATTAAAAGGTAATAACGGGTTTAATCGCTAAAGATAAAAGTTAGCAGCTTTTTCTTGTTTAATTTACTTACCTCCTTAGTGGGGGCTGTTTGGGTTGCCCATTTTTGTTATTAACAGTAACATGCCCTTGATTTGGCTTCCAACTAAAAACAAGTGTGGAAGGGTCCACCTTAAGATCAGGTCGAAACTGAGTGCTAAAGTATTGCTTCTTGTTGTTATATGAGATAAGTTGATAAACAACACCTTTTGGTTGCAAACCAAATATTATGATTAACTATTATCCTATGCAGGCCATTCTAGTGATCCTTGGTTTAATTCGTGGTATAGGCCAATAAGTAGAATTAAGAGAAAAGTTATTGTATCGATGGTTCAGGGTATGACTCTGGCGGTAGTAAATGTGATGGCGGAGGGGAGAAGTAACACAATTTCTACGTTAAAAATAAGGAAAATTACTGCAATAAGAAAGAATCGAATTGAAAATGGAGTCCGGGGGGACGATTTGGGATCAAATCCACATTCAAACAGCGATCTTTTTTCTCGATCAATGATTGGCCTTTTTGATAGTAGGGAGGCCAGTAGTATTACGGCTGTTGTAATTGTTATGGTGATTATGCCAGCAGTTAAGATTGTGTATATTATCTATTTCATTTTATATGAATTTTTTAATTGGAAGTCAAATGTATTATTTATACTAAATAGATATTTTATCCTCCTCATCAATAAATTGAGATGTATAGGAATAGTCATACTACGTCTACGAAGTGTCAGTATCAGGCTGCTGCTTCAAATCCGAAGTGATGATTTGGGGAAAAGTGATATATTATGTGGCGAAGTAGGCATACTATTAAAAATGATGAACCGATGATTACATGAAGTCCGTGAAAGCCTGTTGCTATAAAAAAGGTAGATCCGTAGGTGGCGTCTGAGATTGTGAATGGTGCTTCGTAATACTCAAAGGCTTGAAGGGCCGTGAAATATAGTCCTAGTGTTACTGTTAAAATTAAGGCTTGGGTAGTTTGTGTGTGATTTGCTTCTATGATGGGCTCAGGTTACTGTGACTCCCGAGGCTAGTAAGATTGCAGTATTGAGGAGGGGAATTTGTATTGGGTTGAAGGGTTGAATTCCTGCTGGCGGTCAGATTGCTCCAATTTCTACTGTTGGGGAGAGTCTTCTATGGAAGAAAGCTCAGAAAAAAGAAATCAAAAAGTACTTCTGATACAATAAATAGGATTATTCCTCATCGAAGTCCAGTCGTAACTTGAATCGTGTGAAGTCCTTGAAATGTTCCTTCTCGAGAAATGTCTCGTCATCATTGAATTATTGTTAGTCTAATAATTAATAGACCTATGAAGAATAGGTCTGGGTTAAATTGATGAAATCATTTAGTTAGTCCTGTTGTAGTGATTAGGGCCCCTAGGGCTCCTGTTAAGGGTCATGGGCTTTGATCTACTAAATGGTATGGGTGGTTTCGTGGTGCTGACATATGTTACTTCACTTGAATATAGGATTGTTAATACTGCAAATACGTAGGACTGAATGATTGCTACTGCGGATTCTAATGTTAATAGTAGGATTTGTCTAAGTATTATTAGTGATAATAACGATATGGTTAAAGTGGGTCCCGTTCTTGCTAAAAGAGTTAGTAAAAGGTGTCCAGCTACTATGTTTGCTATTAGTCGAACTGCTAGGGTTCCTGGGCGGGTGATGTTTCTGGTAATTTCAATGCATACTATAAATGGTATTAGGGGGCCGGGAGTTCCGGCCGGTAGGAGATGGGCAAATATATGTTGAGTGTTACTAATTCAGCCATATATTATAAAGGTTAATCAAAGAGGAAGTGCGAGACTTAATGTAAATGTTAAATGACTAGATCTTGTAAAAATATAAGGAAATAGTCCTATAAAATTATTGAATATAATAAATGTGAAGACGGTAATAAAAAGAAATGTTCCTTTATGAGTGTTATTAGGTCCTAAGATTGTTTTAAATTCTTTATGAAGGGTGGTTACTAGTTTATCTCAAATAATTGTTGTTCGGGTCGGAAGGAATCATAGTGATGTGGGAATAATTAATAGGCCTAGTAAGGTGCTGAGTCAATTGATTGATAGGGACAATACAGTTGAGGTTGGGTCAAATACTGAGAATAAGTTGGTTATCATTTTCAGGTTAGAGGTATTTTACTAATACTTGTTTGTTCTGTGCTTAATTAACTGGGGCGGATGTTAAAATATATGATTGAGGCGAAAGTTAGGTAGATAGTTGAAAAGAAAATGAATAATAATAGTCATTTTAGAGGGGATATCCGTGGAATTAAAAAGTATTAGTGTTTAATAATTTGGCTATGACATGGCCATGTTATGGTGGTTTAACTAACTTTTTTCATTAGGAGTAACTGTTATTTTACTATATTTTGGTTTAAGAGACCATTGCTTACTTTCAGCCACCTAATGAGGCTTCTTGGGCTATGCTTAGTATTCAATTAATAAATTGTTGGTGTGGGCAGGTTTCTATAACAATTGGCATGAAGCTGTGATTTGCCCCGCAGATTTCTGAACACTGTCCAAAGAATAATCCAATTCGTTTTGCGTTTATTCCAACTTAATTAAGTCGTCCTGGGGTGGCATCTGCTTTTAGTCCTATGGCTGGCATGGCTCATGAGTGAAGTACGTCTGCGGCTGTAATTAAGACTCGGATGTCTGTGTTGATTGGTAAAATTACTCGGTTGTCTACGTCTAAGAGCCGAAAGTTATTTTTTTATTTCATTAATTGGGATTATATATGAGTCAAATTCTGTGGGGGTAAAGTCTGAATATTCATAACTTCAGTACCATTGATGGCCGATTACTTTCAGGGTTACTGAGGGTTGGTTGATTTCATCAATTAGGTAAAGAAGGTGCAAGGACGGTAACGCAATGAAGACTAATATAATACTATTTACTTACTAATAATACAACTTACAAAAAGCACTGAAACATTTATGTGTAGCTGTTCCCTGGAAAGTCTTTCAAAGAGAAGAACGTGAAGAATTGCAATTGTAATTAAAGACCTGCTTACTGGTTGGTACACGTAATGAATAAGGAATATTACCAAGAGCGCCCATGTTACGATTTTGTTTTTTGTTGTTTTTTTTTGGGGGGGGGCAAAGACACATACACATACTGCCTTCTTTTTTTGACTGACATGATCCCAACATTTTGTGCCATGTTAGTAATAGTATTATTTTCTCCCCCTTGCCCCCCTGTAAATCATTGTCTTAAAAATACGCGCCGTGCAATACCCCTCGAGTGAAGGAGAGGGGAAAGCTCACGCAATCAAAGCATCTTCCAAAACTAGTACAACTGCGCAGGTGTTTGCCTTTCTAATTATTCGTGCTTTTTCAATTGAGGTTGTTTGCCTACGATATCACAACCACCACACCTATCCCGCCACGCGCTGCACACTTGTTTACGCTTCTAATGTTTTGACAGATGTCGCTATATTCGCCAAGTGTACAACGTCCAAAATGCTTCCTTTTCTACACTCATTCCAAGGTTCCTTTCCTTGATTCCTTTGGTTTCTCAGCAAAGGAAAGGAAGGAAAGGAAGTATTTAGGAATGGGCCATACTCTTTCCGACATTCAGCAGTTGCGTATATTCCAGTCTCATTTACTTCCTACACTACAACCTATGTTCTGCCTTCTACATTGGAGAAACATAAACATTTCTAACAATGCACATCAACAACCATCCCTATTTCTCCAAATCACAACGGAAGCACCTCCCTATACCTGAAAACACTTCACATCACGACTGTACCTTGGACGAGTCAGCATTCTGAAAATTCTGAACCCGGCCCTAACTACATGTAACTAAACACAGCACTATTTTTACTTCTTCTCTAGTGCTTCTTCTTCCTTTCTCTTCTGTGTTTCGTCTCTATTTTCACTTTTACTTTATTTTCCAATATATATTTTCCTGTATTCTCCTTCTTGCCCTTTATCTTCTTTATTATTTTCCCCTCTCCTCTGATTTTTTACCCAAATTCCTTTAGGAAGCATCTCACCTACTCCTTGTAACCTTCGCACTTCCTTCTCCATTTGGTGTTTTCTCCGACTCATCTAGTCATTTTCACGCCTCCGTAAGCTTGCCATACTGTTGGAAACTGTCGATGGCAGCATGCCGACTCCTTATCATCAGTCCCGCATCTGTCCTCTCTGTTCATTTTCTGGGGTGAGTACAAATCTTCCAATATTGAATGGAAAAATCGATCAAATCTGATAAACAGCATTTTGCTGACACTTTACTATCCATAACGGAGGCGATTGCGATTGTTTTTACCCCTTACTCGTAAAAAAACAGTTGTCACACTGGACCTTTACTCTTTATCAATCGTAATCTTAAAATATACAAGCGCTTCTTAATTACTCATGTGTTTATCGACATGTGTGGCTTGTCCATGTTTCATTTAGGCAACTCTATCGATTACACATTTTAATGTTATTTGTGTTACAAATCCTTAGCTTTCATACATTTGGAGTTCATAAAGTTTAACACTGCACTAAAATTTCTGGTTACTCCCCAGACTATGTTAATTCACATCCCATTCATAGTTGTATTCATCTAAATGCTTTGAAGTTGATTACGTATACAAGTTAAAGTTTAAATAAAGGAGAAGAAAGAAATAAACTAACAAGCGAAAATAAATAAAATGAAAGTATTGCCAACAATATAAAATGGAAAATATTAATTGTTAGAAAGAAATTAATGCATGCGTGAAAAAGAGACAAGGGCCCAAGAAAGTTTTGGATACTATCACTGTTTGTCTTGCTGCTTACAATAAAGGAGTTTCAAATTGAAGCTCTGATAGAAAAAGAACTTCATGCAATTTCTGTGGATGAATTATATTTATTTAATTTACATTTGTAAATACGAAGTCTGTAGCCTAAGTTCGAAACAAGTTTGAGAAATGGCGTCTTTCGGTGAGCAATCCTTTCGGGTGAAAGGATGTACCAGGTAACTATTTTACGTGTTATCCGGGCCCCGCCTGTTGAAACTGAGAAAGCTCGCTTGAAAACTACAACCGGAATTACAAGCATAACCAAAACTTCGTCTTCATCCCCAAAGCTTATAAAAAAATCATATACTTTTGAACAAATAACTAAATCCGTGCAATTTACGGAATATTGCTTAAAAATGCGTTTAAAAAAATCTCACAAGGTGTGCGGTGATTACTAAGAAATTATAGAAGCAGTTTAAAAAGCACAAAAACAAAAACAAACAGACCAATTTAACAGAAAAAGGAAAAATAAAAGCAAGGTAAAAACTAAGTTCTTGGATCGAACTTAAAATGTACTAAAGCTAGTGTGTTACAGAAAATGTACGATCGAGGATAAACAACATTAAACTAAGTGTAGAAAAGTAAATATAAAATCGAAGGTTAGAGTTGTTAAACCGAATATTTAAAAAAGAGAGAATAATTTACAATCCACAAGTAATTAGAATAAAATGAGTAATCAATAGCAGTTAAACATGAAACCAGAAAACCAGAATAACCAACTCAAGTGTCAAGTAACAACCAGAAACAACGGTTCGATTTCAAATTTCGAGATACAAATTAATACACTAATAAGATCAATATAAATTTTCAAAAATAAGCCGAAACTAAATGGTCGAGACGGCCTATAAGGTCACTCAAATAAGAAGGAATAAAAGACAGAAAGCAAAATGCAATTTTGCTTATCAGTACTTTAACCTAAAAAGTAGCATTTCCCCATTAATCTTTTAACACCAAATTTGAACCTTAGAGATCATCTTTGAAATTTTCAAAAAATCAATTTATTATTCTAGTGTGAAAAGTCTTTTTTATTTCGTTTTCAAAAAATATTCAAAAACTTCGACGGTGGATCTCCAATCTCAACTAAAAGTGTTCAAACCACGTAAGCAGTTTCTAATACTTAAACAAACATTTAATATCTATATATATAGCAATTGATCAGGATTATGCAACAATAAACAATATCAACCATTGTCAGCAATAAAGTTGCCAAGGTAAGAGTAATTTTACATGTTCTTGTTGACTCGGTACTAAACGAAGCTGAGAAAATGGACGCCTGATAGACACTCTTTCTTACCAAAAATCCTAATTTGATTTTGATTGTAAGGACAACATACAAATCAAGAAGCAAACTTATTCGTAAAAAGAATTTCAGCTTATAACTTGAAGTATAATAAGAATATTTATAACTTCGAAGATAAATAAGATGTGAACACAAGAATGGGAATTACCCACAAATTTGTGTGACTATAAAACGAACTTCTGTATATTTTATGGGTGAGTAAGTTTAGCAATATGCTTTGTTTCTCCTTAGTAGAATTTTCCCTTCAATATTAAAAAAAATGTTTAATGCTTTGGTTAAATGTTTCTTCGCATTTTAGGGAATAGGACCTACAAAATATCCAGTCAGTATTTGTTTGATTTGGAAAAACATATGAATCTATACACGCTTTGAAAGGACTTTGGATACTCCCCCAGCTCGTTCAAAACCTTTAGTTAGAATTAGTGAACTGCTTTGCCATGAATCCGATCCAAAAGCACTGTTAAAGAGAAGTGATTACTTCTACGGGAGAATATCTAAAGCACATCCGCAGCTTTGGTAAACGTCTATCCAGAAGCATAGCTTCCATCGAATATAGTAAAACATTTCCTGAGTATCTAACTAAACAATAACGTCTTTACTGAGCGACGTGGCTGAATGAAAGAGTAATGGCCCTTGTTTCTGAAATTTTCTATTTCCTTAAAGCATTCTTTTTTCCTAAAGCTAAAACAGGAATTACAATCATGTTTTGTTGTGGTAAACAATGTGTAAACGACTCTGAAGTTCTGAGATAAAAGGCTATTCAACCATGTTTTCACGTTTATGGTTTCCCAGAAACTGAATGGCTTTGAGAAAAGTTGCATGATTTCTTTAAACCTTAAAGTTTTATATCTGAGATATAAAAGAATGTAATAATATTTTATCATTAGATTTGTCTAGTTTCAAATAAATACCTCAATGTTTTGTAATCTTAATGTTCTGTGTCATGCATAAAACAATTCTATTTACACTGCGTTGTAAATTGTCCTGTATACGCATCAAAACATTTGAAGGTGAAATCTGAGATCGTCTGATACAAAATTAATAATTAGAAAACAACGAAAGTTAGCAGATTAGTAAATTTAAACTATTCGATATCTCTCACTCACAGACAAAAGTTGTTTCGGTGGTTCTGAGAAGCATTAAAAGATATCAAATAAGAAACAATTATTCGAGAGAAATAGGGAATGTAAAATTTAGCAGCTTCATATTTGAAAGACTCAAAAGGAAGTGCACCAAAGTAAGAGCCAAAGAGGTTTTAAGTTTTAATGACATAACATATTCTAAGTAGAATTTTAAACTTTTTCATGTGAATAGATTTACATGTACTCTCGTGTTTCTGTAGAAGATTCACAAAACAAGAATATTCTGTTATGTATGAAAGATAACTTTAACTGGAGTTTTTTTTAAATTTCACTGGCATCCAGGCATGCACCTAGAAGTTTCTTTCCGAAAGAATCCAAGAGGTGCAAGGTGTGTCTAGATACGAAATATGTAATAAATATGTATAATTATGCCTAAAATAATACTAATTCTCCATAAAACTTCGAATTTCGGGGGGGTTAACCCCTCCCTCATCCCGCCCCTAAATACGTCTTTGCTTACATCCCTTTGCGCCCAAGTCCCTCATATGATACAGTCTATTACCTATTATCCAGCAACTTTCTGAATCCGACAGTGAATAAAATCTTTTCACAGAATGCTATCAATTCCTCTCCAATACTCCATATTGAGCTTGTTTCCATTGTACTCTTCTTTTCACTTGTTTTTTACTTAGTATTATTCCTTAGTTGCCATGTGGTATGTCTTTTTCGTGTCCACAAATTGCTCTTGTTTATCAAGACGCATTTTCCAGAAGAAGGATCTGATACCGGTTTGTAAATTGTTTTCCCTTCACGCTTCATACTGTGTTTATCAGTTCGTAATAAGGTAGTGATTTTAACAACATACGGGAATGATGACTCTATATCTGCGAGACAGAGCCTCTGCAGGGCACGAAAAACCGGAAGTACTATTCCGCTACGAGTTTCATCTAGTTGTTATCCCACTATTCTTAAAAAACAAAATGATTGGCTTGAAATCAATTCGATCGAAGGGACTACAACAACAGGTAGGACTAATAGGAGCAACAACAACAATTACTACTACTACCAGTTATTACTATTATTATTACTGTCACCACCTTCTTATTTCCGATGTTCTATTTTGAATTCATTTTTCAGATTTGAAATCACGAATTGAAATAGAAGCTTACATACTATTGGATAATTACATCTTTACTTTCAAATCTAACTTTTAAGAATTTATTCACGAGATCATCCCTTGTTTTGACAATGTTAAGGTAACAAACAACAATAGGAAGCTGCAAGGTAAGTACCATGAAAGTATGTCGTATTGTTTTACTTTGTTGTTAATCTTGTAGGACCGAATCAACTAATTTTTGTAACTTATTGGTAAAGGAACAGCTGGCGATATGTTCGTTCGATTTCAGATGAACGTCTTCAGAGTCTTGAACGTGGGGAGAATTTAATGAGGGTTATATAAAACCCTTTTTTCTGAAAATATTGTCTGTTTCTATTTGCAATGGCAGAAAGAATATTCTCTAATAATGTGAATACGTTGTGATGACAAGAGTTAAATAGTCATATGTAAGTTTGGTGGTCCAATTAAGATTTGAAGCCGTAGTCGCAAGGATGGTAAGGACCGTGATATCTAGAGACCTAGGGGCTAGAGTTATCCGACAGGGAAAAAAATGAAAGCAACACGAGGATGTTAAAGAAAAATAACAAAAGAAGAATGAGAAGATGCAGGACATGGAAAAGATTTTCTAAACTCGTAAATACAAGAATAATTTAAGTAACGAATACAATGAGATTTGGTAGGCTACATAATAATTCTTGATACACGTGTATTTAAAGGATAAGATATCAAAAGAAAGCTTATGATGTTAGTATTCCTACATTCCATTATGAGCTCAATTACAGAATGAAAAAATAGACTTTCATTTTGCAACGGAAAATCAAGAAAATTAATTTTAACAGATGATCGGTTGGTAAACAGGAATCAGGATGAAGTGTGTAATAATTTTTCTACTGAAACAAGCATAATGTAGAATTGAACAATAGTCATTTTTATGGAATTGAGTATCGACTGGTTGAAATGTAGTAATCACACTACAAGCTATCTAGGAACTAGTTGTTTTCCTTTATTTTATTTTGAAATATACATATCAGAAATTAATATGACATCCTTGTTTATCTTACTTATTTGTTACTTTTGTTTGTCGTTGTAATAACCAATTTTCTCTGTTCTCACAACAATTATCATAAATAGTACTGACATTCATCATATTTCGAAATAGTTGACATTGCTCGAATTCTAATTACGCAATTCAAGCTATGTGAGCCAGTTTTACTATACCTAATGGAAACTATTTGTACTACTGTTAACAAGATAGGCAACCAACGAATCGAGTAATAAATTGGTGAAACGCTTGTTACCATAAGCGTGGATGAATTAAATTACGTACTGTGGAGCAATACTGAAAAAAAAAATTAACACAAATATTGTACCGTCTTTGGGATGTATATGAAGGTTACTAGTTTGCCGGAAAATCAGTATCTTTTTTCTTCTAAATTGGTTGCTGCATTTTGGACTTCGATTATAAATCATGGCGTCAAATGATGAGTCTGTTTTAAGAAGCCAATCTTTTGTAGTTTGCTGGGAGTAAATCTCATATTTACATTAGTGTATTAATAGGCTTTAAGTAATGTTAATAATATTTTAAGTATTATTTTTGATACCCTTTTGATAGTTTTGATATAGTTGGTAAAAGGAAGTGGAAATTAAGGCAGACCAGATCCTAGACTTGGGGAAAGAGAAGAGATAATGTAGGTCAATGTCCCAATTCTTGGAATAGCTAGTTAAGAATAGAGAATTAAAATCTACTCCGTATTAAATCCCAATTTTGTTGTTAACGAACTTGGTACTTTCTATACAATGCGAGTGATCGTTTGCCAAAATGTTGCCACTCGTTTTCCTATTCAGTTTGAATGCTAACATTACAACTAATTGGTCTGTTCAAAGTAGCCAACATAGTTACAAAATATTTAGAAATATTAAAAGGTTAGAAAGAAAATTAATATTCTTGGAATATTCCACGAGCTACGCCATCTGCAGCACAAAGCTGTTGCGTATCGAAGCATGATATTTTTGATCAAGTATTTTGTTAATGTATTGTAAGGTATTTCGACGAAATATATTACTTATCAAATATTGAGATTTCAATTATATGCTATACAAAAAATATTTACCTTTCTTTTTGTCATTTACAGAACATATATTTAAAAATTACAGTCTTCGTATAACGAACGAATATATTTTTGGGGTGTTATCACATCCTCACCCATAACAGTCTGCCCTCGTTTACGAGATAATTAGTTATCGAACCTATTTTCGGGATTTCACTATTTTGGCTCAAAGTACAGGAGCTGTTTGTTGCAAGAAAGTGGATGAATTGTTACACCAAACCGGAAAGTTTTTGTTGTACCTAAAGACAGTACAGGCATCCAAATTTATGATTAAGAAAGTTATACGCTATTTAATGAAGAACACTATTTGAACCTGTTTGTTATTTAATTTAGTTTGTTTTCATGTTCAGTCAGACTCAGAAAGTTTCACGACTACGCCCTTACGGATAATTAGTTACTTCCAACCAAAACTTCAACCTTCTAGAAATAGTATGAATGTATTGTTGTAGTCGTAAATAGATGTGGATAAGAGCAAGGAAATGTCTATTAGAGAATATTATTATATTAAAATTTCTTTCTTCAAGTAATATTTTCGGTAGGCATCCTGGGTCTTCTCATCCAGTCGTGTCTGTCATTCCATCTCGATAGTTCAGAGAAGGAGTAAATAACTTGCGGAATATATTATATAATACGGTATATATTTAAGTTTCAATAACATCCCTAAAAGTACTAAATTGCTTCTAAGAAATCGCATATTTCTCCACTACACTGAATATTTACCAAAAATGTGTTCACGTCGTTTTTATATTATTTTGAAGTGATAGGTTACAGATGTCATGACTAGAAAATTGTGTCTGTGTATGTTTGTGTGCCCTCATAATATTACGTATGACATGTATTCAATTTTTAAATACACTGAACTTTAGATTTTAAAAAGATATTCCTTTATGAAACCGGTACTCTGAAGTCCTGACCGATATTCAGAACAACTTAATTTCGAAAAATTTGAACTAAATTTATCCTGTTAGGGTCAAAATCTCTTATGTTTTATTTTTCAACGTGATAACTGGTCAGTTTTAAACGAAGAATGGTATTGTACTGGATATAATGAACCGTGAGGTAGGTTAGAGTGCAATCTATATCAACAAAATGTTGTCCATTTTATATAAAGATGCTTCCGAAGCTCACGTTTTAATGTTAGTAATCTTTCTCTGAAGTGTATATTTCACAAACACGAAAAGAATATTTAGTTAAAAATGTTATACTACAATCAGTCTGCAAGTTACTTTCATATTTTACGCTGGAGAATCCATTGCGTAAATCCTATAGATACGCTTCATATTTCTGTCTAGTTACTTTGTTCAATGTGTTTGTTTCCTAATGGTTTCTAGTTTAAAACAAGATAGGTTTATATAATTTCAAGTGCAATTGTAAGTATTTTGTTCATTCCCTGTTTTAACCATGGAAATAAACGAGAAAGACTAGGAACACTGGAGAGGTATAGGAAGCAACTTACATTACTACGACTGAGTTTCATTTCAAGGCAAGAAGGAGACAAGAAGGAATTAAGACTAGCAGAGATTAAGCACAACTTCAATATTGTAAGTACAGTGTATTTTGTTGTTTATGTGAAATCTGATAATGCAAAGCTTCACGACGGAACTAAATAAAAATCAGGATACTGCAACTGAATACATTTAATTTTTGTGTTTATTTTGGAATAACAAATATCTTTTACTTTTTTTTTTGTTTGTAAACTACAAATACACTTGAAAACAGGATAAAAATACTTCATTTTATTTACCTATTTATTGTTTTATTCTGTTGATGGGCAGAAAATATCTCTTACATAGAAAGAGTACCAGTTAATTAACAATGAAAACTCAAAATTATTATTATGTACTTTCCACAATTTAATTTTTAATTGATGAACATTCGTAATATCAGAAAAGATCCACCTTTCAATTGCAACTAATTATGAGATTTATATGTCTTTCTTACTTAAAGCAAAGACTTCGTGTGTAAATAAGTTTTTAAAATATGCAGAAAAATAAATATATAACAAATTTTGAAGCAAAGTGAGGGCTCGTGCCTGTCAAGCGTTTGCTTGACAACTAAGATATGAGAACAAGATCGAAGTTTATTGATTACTTTAAAATTAAATGTTATCCACGAACCGACCGACACTCAGCCTTTCATGGGCATGCAATATCAATTTTAGATAATCCCTTGTTCATCTAAAACAGGATTCCATCTTGATTCGTTTATTAATGTCTCCTCCTCAGCAGGTATTGTGAACTGTTTGCCTTTTTAACTTCATCAATCCTTTGTAAAATCCATTTCAGGTTCAAACAGCGTAATATTCCATAAGGAAATAAAGATAGCTTTTATTTATCTCCTTGCACATGAGTCCATAAAAAGATTTTTCTCTTCTTAAATTAGTCTTTCATCATTATCATCATCATCATTATTTTCTTCTCATACTTCATCCTATCATTGATTATTATCATTAGTATTCTGTAGATAGTAACAAGATCTTCAATGTAAGTTAAGCCCTATCCATCGATTTTCATTGTATTTTTCTCATTAATACTTTCTATATGTTATTCGTTTTCTACAACTTCCTCCTTTATTTTCAACTATCAATTATCTTCTGCAATAGTTACATGTACTTCTTATTTGTCTTCCTTTTATATCCATTCTGTATTTCTGAGTTCATACTATTTAAATACGTAATTCCTCATTTTCTATTTAACCCATAACTAATTACGTCCTTCACTCGTTTCTAGCTCTTATTTACGCTTGTTATTTAATCCGTGTTGGCAATGAAAGCATAGACATATAGGAATTCCGTTTCTTAATTGAAAACTTGCTCATAATTCTGAAAACAATTCTTAGTCTTATATTCTTCGTTTTATATTTCTGTAGCTCGGAGGTAAATACTGTACTGTGTCACGTTCTTACAAATCTCGACCTCAGTACATAGTTTTGTATATTTCAGCATGGTAGTATACGCAAGTTTGTCAATTTTCTGTACCAGATTTGGCGGTTGATAACACTATATCACAAAACATGTGAAATAGCGTGCTCAAATCAACATAATTGTGAACAGAGCTCGAGTTTAGAGAAAAGTGGCATAGTGTAGTTTACATCCGAGATACAGATTTATATTCTTATAAAATAATAATTCAGTGGCATCCTGCATAAAACGCACAACACTCAATTTTCTAAAAAAAAAATAGTTAATGTCATGACAGTATGCCATCCCTCAAATTTTACTACTTGTGTAAGCAATTACGTCCGAGTAATTATTTTCTAATTAAAAATAATTTTTCAGTCTTAATCACATCAAATCATCAACAATTTCTAAATATTTAGTCATAATGCGATGGTTGCGTAGATATATTTCTTATTGAAGTAGAAATTTGACTCTTGATTAGAAAAATATAGTGTGAAAGTAGATAGACGTATTATTAGATATTACGCATTAGATATACGTAATTCTTATCAAGTAATAGATTTATTTAGTGCGTTCTAGTCATTAGGTCTGTAATGACAAATATTTGTTTTTAAAAAATGTATTTGAAACTTTGCATTCTAAGTAATTTAATGTGAAAGAAGCACACTCTTTTTTCCATTAGCGTTTTCTGCATTCGTGTATTTTTTTACTGTCTCAGTACAGTTATTTAAATATGAACTGATATTTCGGTACTTGAGTGTTAGAGAAACGTAACTCTACATTTTCCATAACATTACAATGGAGTTACGTTTCTATGAACTCCAAAGCCTAATCTGTTTATTTGTGAGAAAGAAATAATATTTTTTGAAGTTACATGAAAAACATCGAGCTATCAAGTAAATCTGCTAAAAATCGATCCTTTTAAACTTAAGTAATAAATACGTGGTGAACCCTGAAACATAACTTGGTTATCTTTCTCAGTCCACCCAATCCCGAAGCTGTAATAGTGAAAGGCATCTAATTTTCGTGTATTGTTTATATAAAGTATAACATGACATAAGAGAGAGATAAAACCGTGGTTAATTAAGTGTAAATACTACGTGTAGAAAACTAGCAATGCTCTTTTTTACATGTGTTTCTCATTTCACTCATTTGCCTCTCACGTTAAAAATACTGACTTTACCCTCAAAATACTCTCACAAATTCATACCAGAGATTAATTGCTCCTACAAGAATAATATAAGTGATCCTAAACAATGTATTCAAAATATTTCAATGCTAAAGTTCCCAATTGACTTTTCGATTACAGTGAAAGATTACATGATTCAAAATACAGCGATTTGCCGTAACTTAGCTCATATAGTAAATTCCTCCGAAGTTATAATGAAATTCTTTCCTTTCACATTAAATCAGATATGTAAGTAATATGTAACAAATAGTATTGTGTATGTTACTCATATTCCTCTTGTTCCGTTTACATTGCAGAACGACGAAAGAGTTGGTTTAAATTCATTGATCTTCTCACGTCATGTTACTTCGTAGGTGAGTTTAAACTAAGATATTTTCATATACGGTATAATGAAGTTTACTTTCCCTTTCCCATTGTGTTTCAACTAAAGATTTCGCTAGAGAACTAAAAAAGCGTTTAAATACCGAGGCTGAGTTTTAGAGGTATCAGGCAGAACTAGGGAAGAAATAAATCGGAGAGGACTGCAAGTTGTGACTGTCAACCAAGCAGTAAAAGCACTTAAAATGAAATAAAGATGTGACCAACAAAGATAAAAAGGAAATACATGAACCCCACTTTGTGCCAGTAATGATAAATGAGTCGCACGGTTGAAAAGAGAGACGTAAGTATGGACGAGATTTCTGAGATGTAATGGATATGATCAGAAATGAAGAAATACGAAAAAGGCTACAGGTAGAAAGATTAGAAGACAGAATAAAAAGGAGTAGGCTTAAATGGAATGAATATGTTAAGAGGATGAATGAAGTAAGGTTATCAGTGAAGGTATTAAGTGGAAAATTGATGGAAACAGATAAAGGTGGAAAACGGAGCGGCAGACAGTTAGAAATAGAAGATACGAATCGAAAAAGGTAGAAGAATTGGAACTGTTGAACAGCAAGACAAAATAGAGAGGCCTTATAAAACAGTGGATCGATTCCGAGGTTGAAACAGCTTAGAAGAGTGAGTATGATGACAAAATTTACCTTTACCGTCCTCTGAACTGAGAAAAGTTGATTTATTATTCAGTACTGCGAGCGAAAATAGCTTTTTTGATAGTTCTATTCAGTTTGCCTCTCGACAACAATTTTTGCCCAGTTTCATGTGTTCTCGGATTACTTACTTCCTGTTCTCTGAAAGCCGTGTAGGCTGTTACACTTTTTAACTTTTTGTTCTTCAAAAACTGTTTCAATGTGGAAGTTTATGTTCATTAATTTAATGTTATCTAATTTTTCTATCTCTATATAAAGTATTCTCAGTAGAGATTCAAATGTTTCTTCTCTCTTACAGTAATTTCACTTTTCTCTTAATTTATGTCTTTTTATATACCTTAGGTGATCTATTCCTCTTGATATCACTGTTTCTACTGAGTTAGGTTCAATTCTATTATGAAGATCCTCTAGTCCGTTTTTGTGGAATCTCTGAACTTTGTTATCTGCTTATCTCTGCCACAGAACAGTTTCGTTGATTACCGTACCTCTTTCTTCAAAGAATTGTAAAAATCACCATCTCTTCATCTCATTTCTCTATGTTTTAACTACGTGCCTGATCTATGAAAGCAAAGTATTTTAACCAAATTCCCTCTCCTTACACAAATAATTGATTTGGAATTTTTCTCTCTCTGTATCTACACCTACACTTTACCATGTTAATGTGTTTCTTTCCACATTCATAGAATATCGTCCTTGCCTTCAAGATTTCCGAAATTTTTCTAATGTTTTAATTTACTTGTTTCATAATTACATTCAATGAATAATATTAGGTAAACAAATGTAAATGATTTTTAGAAAGACGTAATTAAATTTTTTAGTGGAATAAATGTCGAAATATAGTACTAAAAGAAACTACCAACTGAGACATAAACCTAGTATTCCCATTAATAAAACAATTGGTTTTTCCTCCTTCAATAGTTAATCATCACTTTACAGAGCATTTATCTTACCATTATCTCTAATTTTATTCCACTTCTCACCTCTTTATTCTTTGTTTGCTTTAAGGCTTCTTGAAAATCAAAATATCACATACAACAAATCTTCATAATCCATTGTTACTGTTACCTATGTTTTGAATTAATACAAATTACTACATCAGCTTTATAAGTCAGGTTTTCTTTAAGAGCCCTATTTTTTCTAACAAGAGAAGTGTTTGAAACTAAGTAGAACTATTTTATAAATATACAACCTACTATAAATAAATTTATAATTGAAATGTTAATTTCTCTTTGGTTATAGGAAGTACATAACGAGTCTGTAATGTATATGATTGAAATATGTTCCTAAATCTTGTTGTATTTATTTACAAGTTCTTTGAGATGAAAGAATGAACAACATTCGTTTTAAAGAAAATGTAATGTTGCATCTTTATCACATTGTTTCCACATAACAATAGGATGTTTACTGTTAGTCTTTAAATATATTATTCATACACTGATAGGTGTGGTAAATTAGTCAACGCTGATATAAAACGCTAACTAACTAAGGAACCAAAATCGAGAACGAAGTTAGGGCAATTCTTCTAATTAGATTTTATTTTCCTCCAAACATTAATTTTCATTTTAGTTTTCCCAGTCTTCGGTAACCTTAGTCTCTCCTTCATGAACTTTACAACATGATTTTCAATCACAGTTAAACTCACGCGTCTTTCCCATTTAAGTCAAGTCACTCTTTTTTTCTTCATATCTTCCTTAAATGATAATGACTTCAAGATAATTTCTTAAATTGTTCATAGAAACATTCTCTCTATTTCTGCCATATCTATTAAGTCGTTAGTAAATGATACGAGTATGACGTTAAATGGTCTCAAAACTGTTCAACTTTCGTGTGCATTATATTAAGATTGGTGTGCAGGGTTAGGTTAGGTACAATTAGATTGCTTTGGAACTGATATATTTTCCGTAACATTTTTCTTCTCACATACACTAACCAGTACAAGATTAACATACTAACTCAACAAGTAGAAGTTTTATCCCATTCAGATTCCTTTATATTCAATGATGTTACACTCTCCAAGATTCTAAAACTTATATGATGTTCGAATACTTAAGAAGGCAGATTATACCAATAGTTACAATACGCAAACCTCACTAGCGAGTCAACATTTCATCATAGTTGTTATATCACTCATAGTATACAATAGCTCAATATACAGTACCAAATTATAGATATATTATCCAGCATGATAATGTTGCAATATAGTTTCATAAGATTTGAAGCTTTCCTTATAATGGACATCAATAACAATGTATGTCCATTCCGTTTCCTATTTACTTCAAATACAGGAAACAAATTCCAAGCTTAGATGTACTGTTCAATAAAATCTGGCTTTCATTCATCGTAAGGTCTGGTGTTCACTTACTTTACGTAACTTTATGTTTAAAAGCTAGTAAATATTTATTAAAACGCATTCATTATATGTTTGACTTTAACTTCATATCTTTCGCTTTCGTACGAGTATGATTTATAGTTGGAATAGAAATCCACCACGGAACTTGACCTGGGTTAATACAGCTCACAAGGTCTGAGGAAGCTTCATAAAGAACGGTGACGGTGCAAACGATGAAAGGAAGGTCAAATCTATTTTCAGATTCTACGGATGGAAAATGACTCGGCTTAGGTGTTCTATGCAGGATATCACTACAAATCTAATTTTGAATTTACTACAATATGTTCCTTTTACAATTGATGTGATATGATATGAGAAGAGAAGATATGATACCAGCAGTTTTTGACCTCCGGAGAAGGATAGGAGTTATTTTAGACTGCAGAATGCAGTATTATACTTTAGCTCAAAGTCCAGGTTCTGTTGGTATTTAGGAAAACAGAACCAAGGAATTTTTTTGCAGAGAAGGAAAAATTACATCCACTCCGCTATAGAAATCGGCCACTAGATACGAGACCTTGATACCGAATGAAGTGCTATCCTTGCAGCAGCGAAATCGACTCACGACAACTTCATCGTAACCTTCGGCACTGGATTTTCTCATTGCATGCTTAGTCTACAAGTATATGGTGGTGTAGCTAGGTATAAAACTCATGTGCCAAGAAAATTCAAAACCGTATATTTTTTTTCTCTTAGTAGCTTCTTTTGTATTCCAGTAACACGACTATAAAACAGACATAAAGCCAGGTCTTATTGCGATCGTGAAGGGAAGACAGATAATTGCGGAAGGGTTGCGTTCTTGCCCAGTGACGGTGGATCCACATTGTAAGTCTGGGACCTTGAAGCTTCCTTAGGACGAAAATGACAACTAAAGAGAGCAATGGTATCGTAGCCATTCCCGGTGATAAATGAATCATATGATTTACCCGTGAATTAAAAGTTTCTCGGAACGTCTATTCAATGAGCCTGTCGAAAGTCTGAGGGATGATGTCCCTCGGCGATTAATCTCCCGAGGAAACATATGGGAAAAGGAAACGTATAGGATATAGAGCTTGCAGTTGAAGGCTTTGAGAAGTAGCGCGAGTTCGAGTCCCGTTCACTTCGGCATCCTTACATATTTTCCTCAGTCTCACCGAGTGAATACCAGAATTATATCATTAATAGGCGTCTTGACTGCTACCTCAGCCATACCTTCTCTATGGCTGCGGTAAAATGTAAGACGAGACAGATAAAACTTAAGAATCATTAAAGACCATAAATACAATGTTTTCCTTGCAGTGTAATACTGAGGAAAGTCCTGGGAAACCTAATTCATTTTAGTCAGCATATACAGAACACGACGTGTTAAGCGTGCCAGGTGTTGATTAGAAATAGAGAATCTTTGCCACTAGATCATTGGGACTAAGGCAATAGTTCTTATTTTTTTAATCAAAGGAAACATTGTATTGTCTGTTAACACTTTCATGTAAAAGTATCGGATGGTGCATCATGGTTTCTCTTTTCTCTAATGTATAGAAGTGATTTTAATTTAAATTTTTAGAATTGCCTTCACTTTCGGAAATTATTTATCGTAATCACTTAATATCTCTTTTTCTGTTAACTAAACTGTCCAATATAATCCGATATATAAAATTAAATTTTCTGAGTGTGAAAATAAATTTTACCTTTGACATGTTTTGTTTCAGTTGGAGGAGTTGGCGCCGCAGGAGACGACGATAGGAAGATCACTGAATATAAACTGGCACGACGAGACTACCACGCCGGTGGATGAGGTAAGATTATTTCCAGAGTTACATATTGACGTTTGTTTTTCTTAAGAGTAGGATATGACTTTAGAGGATGTGGTGTTTGTCGAATTAATTATTTTCTTGTAGAAAGAAGTTCTTGTAAACAACAAACATAAAAAATGAAATTGTTAATAAAATACATGTTGCATATTACACAACCTCGAAAGTATACAGTTAAACCTAAAGTATAGTTGAGCGCAATATGAGTCTTCAGTCACAGCAGTAGAAATAAGGAAGTATGTTGTGAATTGGAGCCCAATTAGCAAGAGCGATCCAAGTTCAAATCGTGAACCTTAGATAATTGATCACATATGGAAACATGCTTAAGGAAGATGGCACTTGGTTTAACTGTCTCTAGATGCCAGCCCACTTCAGCTGTCAAGTGGATCATTTTTGCTTCCTATGCTAATCGTCGTCCAATTAGTGATCAGATCTTTTGTTTCTTATTTGTAAATCATTTGTAAATCTTTGCAAAGATCAGAACATCGTCTTATGTTTATTATTATGTAAAATCATAGTTGACGTTTATGATCATCATTCTTTACGATCATTACTATATGAAGTAGTAGGCAAAGATAGTGATGTTGTCAACTTCAAAAATAGTTTTTATAAGCCATGAAGTCTGAGATATGTAGATAGCTTTTTATGTGGTAAAAGTTTTAATCGTTATATTTATATTGATAGCCTAAATCTATTACTCGGTAACGAAATAGTCGAAATCGAAATTGTAAAAATGTAATGAGCATCTCATGTAGCTTATAACAAACATAAAACTAGAACGGTGTACAGCTTCATTGCTTCAAAAAAATGGAAGTATCATAAACATATAAGTAAAATCATAGAGGCGGATTATAATAGAGATGACCCTCACAAAGCAAGAGAATAATTCTGGTGGAATAGTGATCTAACAATTAAGATATATTTGCGTAAACGCTTTGAAGGAGAATTAAAGTTTATACAAAGTCCATAAAGTCATGGTTGGAACCATCGCAATAAAACAAACTGGGCAGGGACCACATAAATGAAAAGCTATCGAAGTCTTTACCTGTGTATTCAGTAAAGTTCAATTTAAACCCCTCCGACATCCCTGGAAACATCTAGGTGGTATTTTAAGTCCTGTTATACACGACAATGTATACATGGGTTTCCTATGTAAGGGATTTATTCTCCAAACCTCTGCTCACCAACCTCTAGAAGAGAAATTTTGACAGTTTATCTTTCGTTTGGGATCTTTCTAGTGTATCTATGTTTGTTTCGTTGTTATGGTATGACCGTTTGAAGTCCCACCGTAATTTACTGGCACACTATAGAAGAAAAGTGACAGAGTACGGAAACCAAATACAAAGTTTCTAGAGGTGGACCTACAGGACAAAGAAAATATATGAGTTAGAAAGCAAGGTGTACCGTGTAGTCTCTGAAGATGGTTGTTGTATAAGAAACAATAATAAAAAAAATATTAATACGGCAAATATAAAAGTGAGCATTGAACCATCAAATCTTACTCTTTTCGAGATATTTACTTTTAATTATATTGGTAATATTAACACGCCAAACATGTTTACTCTATAATTTTCTTTTTGTTACTGTAAATATATGGCGATTCTACTTGACGTAAGGTGACAATGTGTGTATGGCTGATAAATAGTGCGTTTTAAGTTAACAATGATTCTCATGGAACCAAACATTTATTCGACATATCTCTCCATTATTAGTTATCAGAACTACTAATTACAGTTGGGGTATACTATAGTAACTCCACCTAAACAACACATAAATATCTCATTATAACACCAATGTATTACTCTAATGTGATCACTTTAACACTTTTCCTCAATTATTTTAATTCCTAGTTACCTGTTACATCAATTCCTATTCTTCATAATGCCTATTCCAATTTCCATGTATTTTTATTTCTTGATAAAGCTCCTGTATTTGAATCGGTATTAACTATATCACTTCTTTCATTATTTTGCAATCATGCTGCCACCGAGTCATGTTTCTACACTGTGTATAATAATCGTCAGTAGAAACCGTAACTATATTCTTAGATTCTCTTTTCTTTACAAGTTGCAAGATCATAGACTTTGACTTTCGTACAATAATCCACGTCATTTTCTGTAGGATATTACACAGTTATATCCGTTTGTGTATCTGTTAGTAATAATATAAGTGAATCCAGACTTCTTCCAAAAACAAAAGGTAATTTGGAAGTGTAACAACCAATTTTATTTTCTTTATTTTGCACTTTCAGATGTCTATGAGTTAACCCCATCAAAAATCTCAGGGATGAAAACCATGGGCAAGCATACTACTTTTAGGAAAGTGATCAGGAAGGTAGTAACCAGGGCCTTCATTCAATATATCATCTGGGCATTTACCTTCTGAAAATAAGAATATCCTGGAGTCCCTCAGTTCGAGTGAGCAAAGTTAAACATGAGCCGCGTTCTAATGCTGAAACGCAACCTGTCCACTTGGATATGAAGACAAAGTATTTCGCTTTAATCTACGAATCGCCACAAGTCAAGTTACTAAAATGATAACACTTCTGTTAATAATTAATAAAATTCATCTTAAAAGAAAAAACTCGAGATCTGCAGTTCTTTGCATACAAAAGAAACCTACACTTTTCTCTAAAACTACAACCAAAAATATGTACTTATAATACCGGTTTTAAAAAATTTGCTCATTTCTCCATGTATTCCATTTAGCCAAAGACTAAAAGAAATGTTTGATATTATCTTATTGAATGACAGTAAAGATCAAAAGAATATTAAAACTCAAATATCAAAATAGTAATTCACTGATCGCCCGCAAGTTATCTCTGATAGAAGTACAAAAGGTCTTTCAGTAAATTATGTTACCCTGACAAGGAGGGGTTGAACTGAATTCGTGGACTATCCTAGTTTGTTGTCTGATGTCTTGTCAATTAATGTTTCAATTTTGTGGGGGTGTTTTATACACTTTCAGTTCAAACTAAAGACATTCGTAAGTCTCAAATCAGTTACCGAATTCGGAGCACTTAAAATTCAGGAATATTTTTGAATTCTGACTTACTGTCTACTATTGCTGAATGAGTAAACGAATGATATATCGAGATACATAGATAGATAGGCATCCAGTAAGCCAGCCAATTATTTGAACTGTTGTTTTAACCTTATCGAACTACGGAAGAGCCGCGTTCCGTTTTGTCATTCCAAAATTCAGAATTTCGACATTTCTTTCTTAAGTCTGGAAACAAAAATTGGCATTCCATTTTCGGAATATCCCGGAACTCCGAAGCTCCCTAATACATACGTTAGTAACAATAACTGTATCCTGAATTTCTGAAATTGTCCATTGAAGCAAAATTTTCAGAAGAAAGAAAATCTGTTCACGCACAGATTTTTTTAAACATGCTTTGATCATAGTTTTTGTATTGTAAAAGAAGTATTCGAGTATAATTTGTTTCTTATTTTTATCATTCCTATAAAGGAAGGGAGATAATAAATTCACACGAACTTCAGGATTATAAAAACTTATGTAAATTCATGGATAAGTGAGGTTATTGTACTAAATGATGGATCCGTGGAAGTTCAGGGAAAAGAAATTTTGTGTGAGGTTTCGGAAATTACTTATTCAAAATTTGAAAACTGCTGAAGCGAGGAATATCATACTTATGATTGTTTATGTTCCAGAAAAAAAGTGAACTTAATGACTTCTGGACAGATATATATTCCAGGAATTATGGCATGTCAATGTATATAGTGGGAACATACATAGCCTACGGTTTTTCTATCGTCAAGTGAGCGAACCATGCAACATTTGGTAGACAGCGCCGTGCACTTCAGGATCCATAAAATATTTGGGATTGGTATTAATCCCATTCTGTCTTCCTCTTGTCGAGTGAAGGATCTATGGAAAATATGGTACAAATTTGTTCAACGAAGAGTATGAATTTGAGATCCTATGAGATATTTTGTAGTTACTCCCATGGATTGTGGCATGTCGGTATATATATTGTATTAGGAGAGATAATATTATGATATTTCGCTGGTCAAGTAGAAGGTCAAGCCAATCCATGCAGAATTTGGTTCGTTTAGTCCAAATGTGTAGGTTTGTGTAATGGATAAACATGTATTCATTACTTATATATACATATTCAGAAAATTTATTAGTTTTATTTAATAGATTTGAAGGTAACAGAAGGTCATTTCTTTTCGTTACAGATCTTCGAGAATTAGCCAGGATCGCCTATATTAGCTTTCAACCTGTGTTTTCTGCTTGTCAATAAAACTAATTTTCCTGTTTCGTTGGGTTTTATTGTTAGAATGGTAGAATGTAAGCTGCAAGAAAGAAGAGGACCCTGCTGGCGAAAGAAGCTGAAGGTAAATTCATGTTTCAAATTTCTTTAAATTGTTTTTTTTTATTATTATTATTATTTGTAAAAATGTTGTTCTATTCTAATGTACAGTAACACCAGCTCTGAACCAGCAAGAAATATAGCCAATGTTGGGATTGGAAAAGCTTTGAAACTAATAGATTTTCATTGAGAAGATCTTACGTGTTACATACGGTGCTAAATCATCTTGGCACTTCAACGTTTGGTTCTCTCCTAAGTGTTGCTCACTCTCTGGTGTTAGAGGTTGTCCGTTCGATCCCTGCTCATGTCACGTGGTCTTTGTGGTAGACAAACACCGTATGCGTGGGTTTTCTCGGGGTTCTCCCGTTTCCTCCCACTTTCTTCATTCCACCAATTCATCATCATCCATCCATCCAGAGCCACATTTGACTAAAGGCCTTAAAAATTAAATTTAAAATTAAAATTCTTCGAAGTGTTTTCTTGATAGCAAGTAATCTAACGTTTATCTCACTTGTATTATATTTGTAATAATTTCTGAAGTCTCTTTGGGTTGTATATATCTATATTCCGTAAGTGGAGATATGTCAGTAATCCTTCTTGAGGCTTTGTGAATGCTGAGAATGGAATGCTGAGAATCATAGTGGTGTATATCAAGTGTAGTGATTATAAACATAAGGCGAAGATATTCTGAAAAACACGTTAATTTTGACTCGAAATAACATACACGATTAGAATATTTTTAATTTTAGCCGCTTCTAAATGTAAATGTCAAAATATGTGCAGTTAGTCACATTTTATTCTGTAACCCATCACTTTCACAGTTGGTGACTTACAGTTTTATTATCCTTAGTAGCCAATACATAAGTGGAACAAAATAGCATCTTAGAACCAACATCACAGAATATATCATCGACTTCAAAGCAGCCAATCCGGTTTGAGTACAAATCATTATAATTCCATCCTACATTATCCACAGGGTAAGATTCTCATATTGGCAGGAACATCAAAGAAACATGCTTTAATAAGAAGGGAATAAAAAGGAAAAAGGTAATTTAAATAAAACATTATTTCTTTTTGTAAATGTATGATTGAAACAGAAATAGGGATCCACGATTAAGTCCAAGTAATTTACGTAATAGTATGTACTTCCTTTTTCTAAAAAAAATAAATAAATGAAAACACTACTTTCAATTTGTCCATCTAACGCGACATCCTGATTTCGTTACGTAGCTTTCTTCATATTTCTATTTTACCTTTAATGTGCGTGACATCCCTGACGATATCCTCAAGAACAAATAGGACACAAAATGCGATTTTTAGTGTGATTTTGCCCCCTCAAGGTTCTTGAAAGCCTATTGATGCTTCAGTCCGATCAATTCTTTCGATTAGTTCAATCGAATCATTGAAGTTCAGATATTTTTTTATTCAGAACAGCTCCGTTGAAAATATTAAAGTCTAAGCTTAAATGTAAAGCTATTTACAGAATCCTGAGATACACTTATATTACAGACTACGCAGTACTTATAATTTGCAGCGTGCGCACTATCACAGAGCATTACTCTATAACACAGTATTGCACAGCGGACATGACATCTATTAAGTCCTTGATCAACAGCTTTTCCGCAAAGAACAGGAGCTATACATTTCGATAAATTCCCGAAGTATTTACATCATTGTCATTATTAAAACTGAGACAACGTCTATGGCATCTATAAAGCATGAGTTGTGGTCTGCAGTGTGAAGAAGGGTTGACCTAAAAAGAAGATTTGATATTGTTACACACTGAACGTGAAGAGACCTTCAACGGAAAATCTGTGTTAGCAACCTTTGTCGTATTAGCTTCTTTGAAGCTGATTATATCTTCTAATATTCCCGTCGTCATGAACTGATAAATAGAAGGGAAGTTAAAACATATCTAGATGGACGCTGTAGAGAGTACGCATCTTACTAAGAATAATGCACTTTGAGGTGTCCTGACGTACGTATTTCCCGAATGATAAATATCTTAACGCGGCAACTTCGGGACGAAGACGCAAGTTTGAATATTTAAAACAGTGCAGATTTTACGCACTCTTCTCATTCATTTACTTATGTTTTAATCTCACCTCTGTTCCGAACACAAGAGTATGAAGCTCTCGAAGGGTGCAAGAGGTTTAAAGAGTGGTTTCCATGCACACATCTTCTCTACATTCTTACGTTTTTATCATTAGTTAAAGGAGGAAAATAGGAAAAGCAAATTATTGGAGTAGCTAAAAATAAATGTAGGTTATTACGACGACTAGAAATTATACATGTAGCAATTTTAAATAGTTATAACTGAAGTAACAGTAAAAGTGACTGTATCTAGTTCCAAAGAAACTGAAGTGGCATCACTGTCCTAATACCTGAATTAGAGCTGTACTTCCACACTTAGTCAATGCCATGTGTTGATCCTAATTCAGTCAAGAAGGAAAAACGGTTGCTGGAATTTGAATTGAATTGTATGTGTGACCTTGACGCATGTTAACTTAGACCATGGTTCCGTAGGAGGGAAAATATGACAAGAAAATCGGCCAAGGACTAGTTTCAAGATAGCAATGTAACATCCTAGCATTACCTTGCTGTGAATTAGGAAAATCCTTGAAAACTGTCAGTCGTGATCGCCAGTTGCTGGATTTGAATCCATTACCTTCTGAATACGAGGCCAAGGCTTTATCAACTGAGAAGAAAGTATCAGTCAACTTTTCTTTGTCCATTACACAGTCGGTTTCAGATGTAATGAGAATATAATTATTGCGCAGCATCTAGGAGCATTGGTTTGCTAGTCCGCAGCGTGTATGGACTTGTGTATCCAACGAGAACCAGTTCTGTCTGTGTAGTGCATTGTGCATGGTGGTATCTGTCTTTAATCAAACTTGTGTTAAGTATCCTGCCTCATGATAAGAATGCACAGGAATATCAAACAAAGTTACGTCGTCAAATGTTGCGTTAAACTGAATAGCTCTGAACGGAAGTCAACATTGTTAGGTAAAAAACATTGTTGTGAAGGTGCAGTCTGTAGTAGCAAAGGATAGACGACTAACTGTCAGAATGATTGTGATAGAGCTGGGAATGAGTAGGGAGTCTGCTAGTCGCATTTTCCTGATCTGCTAGGCATGAAGAAAGGACTGCTCAGTCCATTAGATAGTCTTTAATTCTACTAAGTCCTAATAGTGCTAATTTCCTGCCACATCATTTTCATATTTTCCCTCAGATTTAACAGCATCTGTGGAATTATGTTTTGGGGATAATAAAATTATCGAAGAATCCGCAACACACTACAATAACCTGGATGGAAACAACTTCCAACATTGGTATCAAAAATTGAAATCATGCTGGAAATGGTAGATGCACTAGCAAAGATACTATTTTCAATGAGGTAACTTAAAGTATAGGTTCATATCAGGTTAATACACGAAATAAAATCTTATTACTTCTTTGACATACCTTGTATTTCATAGAGTACGATAGGATGTAAATGTGTTTCTCTTAGAATATAGTAGTAATGGCTTAGATACACTAAATATGTTGAAATTCTAAATGGAATTTTGTTTTCTTTATTTACAGATACCTGCGATTTCGACGGCCCGGTTTTTTTTTTTTAACTATTAGCTGTAATTTGTTTGTTTGTAATGCTGCAAGTAAGAAGAATCCAACACGAAGAGGACGCAGATTTTCCGATCTACCTGACAACCCTGCATCAGAGGAAGGATAGACTTCAACGTCGACGGATTCTTCATTCTGCTCTACTTTCTACGAAGGCCTTTTCTTCTATGAGGATCGGAATCCGCCACCTTTCTTGAGATGTTATTCAGCGCTTCGCAGTGAGGGTAAGTCAAATTCAGCTTCTTTAGTAGATTCGAAAGGGATCTTTGTTTTTTATTTTTTAAAAGTTCCGATACCTAAATGCACAAAAAGATCGAAACAAATTGAAGGGCGTAAAGCACAAGGAATAGATCTCTAATGGAAATTGATCCAAGCCTGTCATGTCATAGCCACTACTACAAAATAAATATTTTACTTTGTTGCCTTAATCTACGAAACCTGCGAAAATGTTTGCTTAATTTTAGGATGGTTGCATTGAAATAAACAGGTCACATTTTCGAAACTGGATAGCCTGTTCTGTCTAAAATTTTGTCTAGTTTTTGTTCATTTTCTCCAGACTAAACTTGGAATTATTTCTTAAATTGCTATGAACAGAAAACCAATGGCAGAGTCAGAATAAAGATTAAAGGCTGTAAAACGGGAGCCTTAATGAAAATGTTGCGTCCGAGCAAGGAACTTCCCTTGTACGTTGTCGTGCGATAAATATCAGGAACAAGGTGCTGTGGTTTTAATAGAGTATCGCTGAATCTTTTAAGTAGATGTCTTGGCAATATTTGTTAGTGGATAGTTACGTTTAGGAATTGTTTTTGAGAAGTAGTTTAGAACATTCTATAGATTCTGAATTGTTTCAAATATTGTATCCAATCAATAATTACTTGATTGACCTTTACTTCTATCATGGATGTCCGAGTGTCTGGGTGCAATGAAATGCATCCTCGCGTTTACGACTTACTGTCACGTTAAGATGGATGAGAAATCAAACAAACATTCATAGTTCAATGTATACGATATGCTATTACATTCAACTGCAGAAGGAAAGAGTTGTAATACGGCATATGCAGTGTCTAATCAAAACTTTACTGGGAGTTCTATACTCAAATAAATTAAATTTTGCATACAATTTCGTAACGTCTATCAATCCTACTTGTTAATCGACAGTTCAATGGTTAGTTGTTTCGTCATATTTACGAAAGTATTTTTTTTTATTTATTACATTGCTTGAAGTTATTTGCGACCAATATATCAGAAGGCAGTTTATCAAAATGGTATCTGACATAGAGATACGTACGAAACAGAGGTATTTTATTAAATTTCCCACTGCCGAACAAATGGGATCAATTAACATCCGTAGATGCTTGCTACAGGTATATGGAGACGATACAGTGATACCTGTTAGTGCGTTTCTGCAGTAGCGAAAATTGTTTTTCACTATAAAACGCCTCCTGGGGTGACAGCTGAGCATGGACAGTTGAAAAGCAACGCCAAGGACTGTGTGTGTTTTGTAGTGAAAACCATTTTAACGACTGTTGAAACGCACCAACCACAGGCTCACTGTGTCCACATTCAGTGTATCGTTCCCATATACCTTTAGCAAGCGTCTACGGATGTCAATTCATCCCATTTGTTCGGCAGTGGGAAAATCAATTAAAAATCTCTGTTTCGTACGTACCTGACGCAATTTTGATAGACTACCTTGTTTCTGTTATCTATCGCACGACAAACAAACTAACACAATACTAGCGGGAAGATTCAACACTTACTACAACGCCACCGAAGTCCGGTTCTGACGTCATCGGTAGCGATAAAAAAATAGGAGGCATAACTTTCGAAGTTCCCTGATATATGTAGTTATCCCCATAACACAGATAAACTTTCAAAGCTCAGACGCATTGGTGTTCATAGGTCGTGCCGTTCTTTATTGAAGTGATTTTTTTCTTTAAAAAAACTTCGTTTCCTAGTAAGAAAACGGTACTTTCTTTAGTACTGATTCAAGTCCTCTGTTATTGAGTTTCTTTTAGAATATCTTGAAAGATAATTTCTTATCTATCTCTCGCTTTCTCCAAGATAATCGTCTAAGCTAAAATTGCCCAAATCTAGCTAAAATGTTTCTTATAATTTTGAGTTTGGTGAATTAATATACATAGTTGAAGATAGCCTTTTGTTGAGGCAAAAATGCATTAATTTTGAACATTCAGATTTGACACAACACTATTATAGCTTACAAGAGACATATTAACGCACGGAGAACGAATCTATTATCAAAACTACGTACCTTAAATATTAATTGAAGTTGTTTTCTGTATAGCAGAAAACAGTCATATCTACAGAAGCAATTTTCGCCTTCTACTTGAAGACTTCTTCAATGAACCAATAATTTATTATGTAAAAAGTATTTGTTGTATATATATACATGTGTAATTTTAAAATGTAGATAAGGTGTGAATAGAGTACAAGTATGTTAAAAAAAGGAAAAAAGATTTTGTAAAATATTTGTGTATTATCTTACATGTTTGGATGGAGATTTATCTTCAACTGTTTCATAACTGTTGCCAAGTCATAAGGTATTGAATCACACCTAAAATAAATCTAATAGTATCCACGCAAATGGTGATCAACATGTTTACAATATTCAATACACTATTCACTGTTAATTTCTATGTACATATACATAAAATAATATCGTCACCTTGGAACCAACAGGTACTATGTCCACATTTAAAAAATGGGGTTAACACTGCAATCAAGGAAATTGTATCGAAGGGCATCAACACCAAAAATATGTCGCAAAACGACCTCCAAGTAGTTAGAAATGTTAGAAATGAAATGAATTTATACAGGCTCTAAATGGAACTTCAAACTTAAAAACTTTTTTCTCTCAAAAGTATTAAAAGTAGACATAGTACCTTCGTGTTCCAAGGTGACGATATTAACTCACATGTAATCAACATGTTCATAATTTTCAGTAATATTGCATTTGAGTATATGTTTTACTGTGTTGTTGAGAATAAACTCCACACAGTCTTGCTGTACTTTGGCAACAAGTCGATACCCTTGTCCCGTTAGAGGTTTGCACATTCATACTGAATCCCTATAAATGCACTAAACAACTGACTCTTTTCAAGAAGTTACTATATCCCTTTATGTCTTGCTCTATAAACAGAATTGTTCCACTGACACATTTTTTTTTATTTTTCATTCTCAGTTCACATTTTTATGAATAAATGTATTTGGTTATTACAGTTTATAATTCAACGTTATAGAGCTAACTATGAAACAGACTGAAAAGCGGACTTTGATGCACTTAGAACGGAAAATTTTACTACCGGTAATTTAATTTCAATTGATTTCTACAAAGCAGAGTCTCTTGCAGAGAGTACATATCAGAATTAGCCTGGTTGTTAATTGTTAGCTTGCATCAGCTGTAGAGTCATAAGCACACTGCCTGATGATTGACTTTTTCAAACTTTTGACTAAATCTTTCAGACCAGAGAGGAGGTCTTTGAGAGAATCGGTACCGTAGCTTCTCCTGCAACTGCCATACTGAATTTTTTCCTTAACTTTGCGTTTCGCTTGCAATGAGATTAGCGCAATGACATTGTAACTTCAAAGTAATCTCAAAGAAGTCAAATGGCTGAATGAAAAATTAGCAACACA
>JAGDQP010002879.1:58390-83269 GCA_022664845.1 Lepisma saccharinum
GTTACGAGGTTCGAGAGATTTTGCCTATAAGCTGGTAGGGAGTTTAGGTCAAAGTGAGTTTAGCAGCTTTTTCCTGATAAAATGAGAAAGTTAGATGCACTTTAATCAGTTGATAAGCTTAGCAGCATAATTTATACAAATGAAAAGAGGAGGAAAGAGTAACACCTAAATACAAGTTAATGATATTAGTTCTCAGAAATGTCTTTTTAATTTTTCGTGTCACCTCTTAGCATTAATTAACAACACAACAGATAAATCGTTACTGACGTTAGTCTGTGCGGAATAGGGTTGCCAGGTCTTACAATTTTTTTCCTAACTTTTAAGTTTATTTATTTATTTACTTAATTTTACGTTTTTATTTCACCCGTAAGGTACTTTCTTCCGTCCTCACTTTCCTCCAAAAAAATCATTTTAAAATGACCGCAAAAAATGTAATTTCTTATTGAATTTGTTGACATATTTGAACAAAAATCAAGATTTCAATGAAAACGAAAAATGTTTATGGTTGTTAAAATTTCCTCTAGAAGTCATAAAGTAAGTTTTGTAGATTTTCAGGCAGTTGTTGAAGTGTTTACAATTCAGGATCATATTGCTGTTGACCAGGCGTGTGAGGAATTTTGTAAATGTAAAACAATCTTAGCTGGGTTATTCCATTTAAAGTGGTTCAGTAGTCGCTAAGTTGGAACAAAACGAGCTTTTCCCAGATATAAAGTTGGTGTGACTCAGTTCGTAGTGAAATCTCAAAGTCCACATTTTTGAAGCATAACACTACCCTGCAGGACATTTTGACTGTAGTATTCCTTATTTTGTTTCTTTAATCATATTAGGATAGAAATATTTGCATAGAAATTTGTATATTAGTGAGGAAAAGGATCGAGAGTCCTTAGTTTTTTTACATTCTTTTCTTCAAATTTGAATTATATTACTTTTCTGCCCTGATATTTTCACGTCACTGTTGATTTCTTTTAGGATGCTAAATACTCGACGCAGAGCTGTTTGGGGGTGATGACCTCCTCAACAACAACCACCTACATGGCGCAGACTGGAGGGAGGACACAACGTGACTAAGCAGTAAGTAAATAAATGCCATTATTGCAATATAGGGATCATGAACATAGTAGATGTTAATGTAATTGCATGTGGATATCTAAATAATAAAATCATTCAAGTTGTTATACACATTCTCAACGTTCTTTTCTTCTTCGCGAAGAAAATGACGTGTTTTTTTTATATGTGGCGATATTTATTTCAAAGGTTGACTGCACTCCGTAACATCCAATAAATCTATTTTGGCATTATACTTGACTTTTGCGAGTTCAACAGCCGAAGCTTAGTTGATAAAGCGTTGGCTTCACCTCTGAAAAGTCTTGTTGGATTCGCGTTCAAAAGCTGGCCATCCTGAATGAGATTTTCGCAGGGTTTTCTCTCAGTCACACCAGGCTCCTCTCGAGATAGTACCTTCAAAATAGGACCTGGATGACTTCCCTTTCATATTCCCTAACCTTTTCCTATCAGCGCCTGAGACAAATATATCCAGAAAGATTATAAATACAATTCAAATTCACATTTGACTTTTCGATTCCTTCTTTGACGCAATACAATAGAAGTCGAATTTTTTGTCCTACAACTTTCCAATTTCTGCATCATGCTGTGTACAATGAAATAAGGAACATATATTATGGGACTTGTTTCGTCGTTCTATGTTTTTAATTTGACACTAAACCCAGTACCATGGTCTAGTGGTGAAGGTCACTGTTTACCGATGGGAAGACAACCTTGAAATCCTGCTCATGTCTACCATACTCATTGAGGTTTAACTCGGTTTCACCCAGACACCAGGTAAATGATAGAATAGTACATTTCTTTGTAAGGGCAGGAGCTTTTCGTTCTCTTTTCTGCTTCCTTGAAAAGATTAATGCGTATGGATAAAGACGGACTACAGCTTAAGATGATGTAGGGTTTACTATTATTCGTTAAAATATTATTTTCTTCCTTTTCAGTATGTAGCTGTTAAAGAATTCTCAAATTATTTGTAATCATTGTAATATTACTTAAATGTAACATGCAGTTCTTATATTAAGAGAAGGAAGTGCGTCATAAAACAGGCGAAAAGAGATTTCGTCACAATAAGCGATAATTTATGCAGAAGATTCTCGGTTTAGAAAATATACTAATTTGCAGATGAAACCCTGAAAACCAAGAAGGTGACCTAGGCAAAGTGAACCTGATGGCACAAAAACTTTTGGGCTAACTCGATGTGACATTCAATCAGAATTTATGTACGAGAATGGGCATTATGGGTAATGCAGTAACTGGATTTTACCAAACTTTTTCAAGTCTAGTTGTTTTTTTTAATAAGTGCATGGTAAGAAGTGTTATACTGAAACTTTCGTTAATATTTTACTGTACTCTTCAGAATATCAAACAAAAATCGTATAGAAAAGTGTAGGTGCAGATGGGCACTGTCAGAGTGTGAAGAACAGCAGTTGAAGTTTTCACACGCGCGACCCTGTCAACCAGCTAACTTCCAGCTGTCACAGTATAAGCAATCTGCGATATTGATAGTTAGCATCTACTTTGTTTATTTACACCGATTTATACTGAGTTACTGAGTGTTCATTCGGATCACAGGTATCTCATATGAATAATCTCACCATGTTTTGTGAGTTTACGTCTGCTTTGTTTACTGATAAGGTACGGTTGAGAAGTCATTCTCTTCTAACCAGTTCAGACTGAGCCGCCTCAGTGGTAGAGCGTTGGCGTAGCATTCGAGAGGTCCTGGGCTCGATCCTAGCGGTCGACCATCCTCACTGAGACTTTTCCAGGGATTTTCCTCAGTAACACCAGCCAAATGCCGAAATGGCACCTTCAGCATAGGCCCGGGTCGACACCTTCCTGAATCCTTTCCCCTCACCTATCCCGGCCTCAGCCTCAGATGCTTAAAGGCCATAAATAAAGTTCAGAATTCGAACAATCTCGGGGATCTCGTGTGGAGAGTTTAGTTATTTTTGTATTTCTTATATTCATAAGAAAAGTTAAGCCGAAACAATTACCTTCCGTTTTCTTCTCTGATTGACGAGTTAAACAGTTAAGACAAAAATGTACTGTTGCTGCTGTGAAGCCCGGAAGTGTCAAGCTTAGAAGTTGAGATTTATCAATTAAGTTCCAATATTTGTAGTTATTTTTTAAACTCTTGTTTTTACTCCCTTCTTTCGGCTTTAATCGATGTTTTGTAACTTCTATCTTCTTCTAGAAACCACGACAGAGGAGATCATCACCTTCTACAGCTAACGAGGAGCAGAGAACAATGCAACGGAGATGCAAGTACTCTCACTTTATTTCGTTTCTTCTTTGACTTACTTTGAAAAGCTATTAAGTTAGATTACAATACACATGCCACTCAGGGAGTACGCTACACCCCCCCGACACCCCCCTAACACCCTCCTTAGACTTCGACAACACCGCCCTAAGGAAAATTTCTGAACACCCCCTGTAAGTTGTTTTGTGTGCACAGTGGAAAAGGCGGAACGCCTCACAATGAAGAGGAGAATTATTGAAAGAAAGGAACTAAGTTTAGGAGCTCGTCGTACATACGCATTAATTTTTCTAATATAAGTGAATCTTTCCTTCATAACTAAATAAATGGAAATAAAAGTAACAATGTTTACAAACTTGATGCGCCGACCTTTCCAGTACCTAACTCTGGGTTTTTCAGTTGTTTTTTTTTCATCATACTCTCATTCATTCAAAAGAAAACAGGTCAAATTCATCTATGTCAACGCTAACGAACATTTTGTGGAACAAAAGCGATATGAAATGAAGCACCAAGCGGCCGTGGCTCAATGCTTTGGAGCTGGCTTCGCATTCCGGAGGTCCAGAATTCCATTCCTGGAGACGGCCATCCTGACTGAAGTTTTCAGGTCTTATCAGGAAAATGCCGGTATCATATGTTATTTCAAGGCTATGTCCGTTTCCGTCCAATTTCTTTTGCCATTGTTCATGCTTGTTGTTGTTGCTAAGCTCCAATGTAAAATAGTCTACGAGTTGTATATGGAGATACCAGAAATAAATAAATCTGTGTACAGACAGATCACAAGTGGCTGGAGACAAAGTCATATGTTTCCCTTCTTAGGTGCCAGTTAAATAAGGTATCATTCGAACACTCACTCACTCATTTGTGCCAGACTTGAATACTCGAACTCGTGATGTACAGACTAGCGCAAACACACATACAGACAGACAATAATTAAAAGATCTTTTTTTTTTTTTGTTTCCCTGAACGTTGTTCGTTTGTCCTAAAAATAAAAACGAGAGACCTCAAACAATCTCCTCAGTCAATATAGTATGACACTGTCTGCCTCTTTTTTCCTCTCTCTCTCTCTCTCTCTCTCTCTCTCTCTCTCTCTCTCTCTCTCTCTCTCTCTCTCTCTCTCTCCTCCCAGATTAAATGTTTAGCACCGAAGCCGTGCGTGCGATTTCTCTTATTTATATTGGAACTGACAATATTTGAAATTCGAAGAGTATTGATAAGAGAAGTTTCTCGCTGCGGTAGTCAACATTTCATCAAGCAATCGGGATTTCTGAAAATTTTAATATTTCATTAAATTTAATATTATAATAGCCACGGGTCGTGCATGCAAGTGCCGACCAGGTAACCGTGCGGTCTAAGGAGTTATGGCGACGACTCGAAGGTCCAGGGTTCGAGTCCTGGTAGGGGCATGGTTGTTTGTGGATTTTAACTTGGTGAAAAGGGTCGAATCGTGACGGACCGAAGTCAAAAGTGTTACTAAACTGTCCCATCGAAAATAAAGTTTTTACGTCCATGAAGGTAATAGTGACATCCACTACTTGGAATCTTTGGCGTGCTGGAACTCATTACAAACCATTGACTATTCGCCCGTTCCTGTTAATTATGATTCGCCACTTTCTTGCAGAGTTTATACAGTTCGAAAATCGAAACGGGAGGGCAAGCCGTGGTTCAGTCAGGATGTGTTTCTGGGTTTGCTCCCGGATATCCACATGGTTAAAGCTCTCGTCCTTGGTGAATTGGGCCTCATGATGAAAAATGTTTAGTTGCCACAAAAATGTGTTTACGTAGGGTCGGATTTATACGTCTGGGCGTCCTAGACCCATGACTTCCAGCGCCCCCGCCCCTCCACCTTCACCACTTCCGTCCTTTTGCCCTTCCTATCCTCACATTATGACAAATGATAATGTGAGGATAGGAAGGGCAAATCATCCTATCCTCTCCTCCGTCTTCCAGTCATTAATAATAATAACGAAATAATAATTATTTAATTCTGGTAATGTGGTTAATTTCAAAATACGTTTCAATAATATTATAACAATAAAATGATTTCATTGAATACAATGAGCAATTTTAATTAAATTAATGTAGACTACTTGTTAAAAATATGTTAATTACACTGAACAACAAGGTAATACAAACTATTTTCCAATGTTATTATTTACAATATTGTTATTACATTTCGTTCACTGCTTTTATGCAGCATTAAGAAGAATCCTAGCTTCAGCCATTTTTAGATTCTGCTTTTCTAACATCAAAAATGGCACATTACAGTTTCGTGATAGATTTACAATTTTAACAATTAAAAAATCTAAAATTTCCTAAATGCCTTTATAAAGTTTTTAAGAAGAAAAAATCTAAAAGAAAATCTAAAAATTAACAATTCCAATCACAATACAAAACACACTAAAATTTCCTAAATACATGTATAGAGTATTCAAGAGGGAAAAAATTTTAAAAAAAACAATTACAATACAAAACTGTAAAGTCTTCTTGATATATTTATATTTTAAAAAAACAACTAAAAATTAACAATTACAATACAAAACACAAAAATTTTCTAGATACGTTTATAAAGTTTAAAAAATCTAAAAGTTACAATTACATTACAAAACACAAAGCAGACAAGACACTTATATCATATAAGGACATAAAATAAACACTTTAAAGTAAATTAAAGAATGGTAAAATCATCAAATTTTTTCCTCGCTATTTAGCATTTGTTGATTCATCCTCTTTTCCACTTCTCTTTATGTAGGAAAAACGAAACGTAGATTTACATAATTGAACCCTGCTATGTACCGGTATCTGTTAGTCAGAATATATATCGGTCCACCCGCCAATATGTTGCCCCTAAGAACTAGCAGGTTCAAAGTTAAAAGAATCTCTAGGAATGGACAAAAGCGACTCAACAAACTCATTAGCTACGTTGAATACGTGTGCAGCTCTATGGAATTTAAACACCATCTCCGGAAGCATTCATCTCCTGAGGATATAAAGTGAAGTTAGGGAGAAAATGTTTCTTCTGTTATAAAAGACATGTTAAGATATTTTTAAAATTTGTAAGGTTTTTAAATCCACCTTTGGATCAGACCAGGATAGGGTATAGGAGGGTAGCGTCCGGTATCTTAAGGTACCATTCTGACGTTTGTCTGGTGAAACTGAAGGAAAATAAAGGGAAATGTCAGTCAGGACGATTGGCGGCAGGATTCGAACGAACGGTACCCGCCCATTGTGAACACGAAAACACACTTTAGTTTTCCTCCTACCCCAAAAATTAGCGTAAATTACGCTTTCATGCATACTTAACACAAAGTATCTCTTGCCCATTAGCAGAGGAATAAATGACAGCGACGCCCTATATGTGACATAGACTAAAGAAAAAAATTAAAGACATACTTTTCTTAAACAATTCCTACTAAAAAGTAAACAATAATTTTGTTTGTGCATGACTAAAAAGAAAAGTATGAAGCGCTCTCTCATATTCAGTCACTTTATAAAAAATTCTTCAATTGGTGCGCCCCATGCTTTTCCTTTTAAAAGTCATGCATAAACAAAATTATTTTTTACTTTTTAGTACGAATTGTTTAAGAAAACTATGTCTTAAAAAAGTTATTTTTATTGATGTTTTCACTAATCCTAAAGTGTTCTGCAATCAGTCAAACGCCAAATCGTTGCAGTATTTATGCGTAATATTTTTTATAAAAATTAACTATGCTTTTAAATTATGTAAATATATAGAAATATATATGAAAGTAACAATGGAATACTGTGTTGTCACCGGACTTACGTCACTGTTCAAAAGTTCATCATTGTATGACGTCAGGAAATGAGGTAAATTTGCGTTGAATGATTTGAGGAGACCAGGAACCATTGTGAACTAAAGAAAAGAATGTAATAATGATTGCTTGTGTGATGACAAAAATAGGAATAAATAGTGTTCCTAATATAAGCTCTAATCTTTGTTGTAATATTTCTAATGTAAATGAACCTAACTTCAAATTACCTAAAGTCAGTTATTTACGAGGAGTCAGGCGGTTCAGAGGTGACAGTGTTTGGCGCCCTCTCGTAATGTTCTCTCTTTCCTAAATATTGTGTTCGTCTCGCATTTTAAATAGCAAATTGTAACTTTTCCTTGTAAAGTGCGCCCCTGAGAAAGTTTCGCCCCTAGGCCCGGGGCTAGTAGGCCTATGAATAAATCCGGCCCTGTGTTTGCGCCAAGATTAAGTATCTGTAAACTCCATGCCTTAATGTGTGAAAGAAATAGTAAAGGTTTGGCAAAGTAATGCAGTAGCCTAATCTCTTTGTGTTATTCGCCTCATGGGAATTAATGTGAAATCTACGGTTGAAACTTAACTGAAACTACAGCAACTTAAAACTACAAATCTTCGCATCTCAAATAAGACTGAAGATAAAACGACCTGAGATTCATTCAAGATACCATCCCGGCTATTACATGGTGGCTGAAGCAAATTAGTCTGAATGCCCAGCCACAAGGTTTAAACCTGAACAATTTTATTTGTATTCAAATAGCATCCAATCATTCAACTAGATCATTGACTCGGGAAAAGTTGCATACAAATCATGAATGTTCGCAAGTAGGGCAGGAGGTATTTTCTCTCCTCTGCGTAAATTGCAGTCTTGTACTCTTGGAGTAATATGGAGTAAAATCCATTAGGCCAAATTCCAATATCAATATGCGTGGGGAACTTCTTTCTTTCTTTCAACTGCGGACTCCTATATCTTGAGTCCATTGCGTGGATTAATCTATTCGTGTGATATCTCGCAGACTTGTTTATTTTATTTTACTTCCTTTTTTTTTTTTTTTGTTATTTTATTTATTTATGTATTTACTTTTTCGTCTTGTAAGGTTTGATGACATTTCTTCTTATGAGTAGTCCTTCGTCAAGCTAGCTTGTACCAGGTCGATATACTGGAATTCAGATGACAGTTTATGAAGTTAATTCGTTTCTTCTTTATATTGGTCCTTATTCAGAAGAATTATACGAACACCGTATACATGAGTAGAGAGTAAGGTTGATAATGCTTCTTATTAGAAGTGATACTTCAAAAAGTCAAACCAAGTATTGAATCAAGTACATAAGTACTTATATATTTAGTTAGCTTGTACACTGTAATAACAGGTTACAGCTGAGCTGCCTCCACTTTTTAGATTAACCTACATTCAGCCAGTTTTCGGTTGAACGTTTTACTTCCCGTAAAATTTAAAAATACCTGTATACATTACATATATATGAGTGTTCCAACGTATTTCATTCAATCCGAACATTTTTTAGAAGTAGAAAAGAATAAAAGGAAATATTCCTTTAAAATTAAAAAAAAATAGTTGAAGTGGTTGGGTTTCGATCCAGAGTCCACAAGCACACTGGTCAGGCGCTCTAACCAATTCGCTTCGAAGACAGTTGGTGACTCTGGCTTTCCGAGATAGCTATGGTTGTACTGTGAAGGAGGTTAATTATTAACACTTTTTGATTTTACTACGAGGAATGTCTCGTGAAAAAAAGGAGAGATGCTTTTGCTACAGTGTAAAGATTTATACCCAACTTAATTTCTCGGCCCACCAGTAAACTGTTTGCTGTTCACAGTGTAAAGGCAATGTAAACACTCAAAATGGCGGGACATTCAGGGACAAGCAAGTAACATCCTGTTACTGGATTATAGAATATCCAACTAAGGTTTAAACTTCATCCACAAAAGTACGTAACCTCAAAATTTCCTGTTTAGCTTACACTACGATTAGAAAATGACCGAGTTTTAAGCGTAAAATAAGTTGAATGCTCACGGATAAATCCCTTTGGCCAGTTTCAACCCATTTTCAGTTAACGTTAAGCTATTACAAAGAAAGTGTTTAACTTTAAAATGGAGTTAACCAATCTTTCCACTAAAAGGCTTACACTATATCCACGTTTAAGAGTAAATACAACAAAACGCTAATTTTCGACTTTTATTTCTCCATAAAGCGGAGTAACTTTGATCCATTTCGTGTTTCCAATTTTTACAGTGTCCTTCCAAATATACTACTAATATTCATATAAATAGCGAACAAAGTTAGATCCAAGTACAGATATTTCATATTTATTTCACTTCGTAATCAGTTTAAGAGCCTAGACATCTCGTAATTTCACACGTCAGTTTCTCTGATATAAACAATCGATCCATACCATGCGTACAACTAATTTTCATATACTATACTTTCAACTCATAAGTGAGGACTACAGGAAAAGAACATTCTTTGTTCAATTTTACCCAAATGGAGATAAGATTTTGTTTGCTCTTGGAAGGGTCATTTAAAGAAACTGTCATGCATGAGAGAATATCCATAACCCGTCTTTATATACAATAATATCTTTATGTGATGTGCAGGTATAAGTAATGCTGATTATGGACATTTTAAACGCTCTCCTGTAAAATCAAGAAAATGGTCAAAGTACGTTCTTTTCCTATGGTCTTCAGTTAGTGTTATCTTACAGCTTTCCAGAATATATCACTCCAATTATAAGCAATTAACAACAAAACTTATTGACATACACATTCCATTTATCATCCATAGTTTTGTAACATGAAAAGCATATATTCATAAACAGACAATTGATAATTACACATGAATGATTTAAGTATCTTGGTCTGTAATTAGTATCTATGTATATCATCAAGTCTGATATAAAATTTATATTCAAACTTAAAATACATAAGAGGTTTCTAATCTTTCAACAAACAACCATATTGATTTCCTGAAGTCTCATTAGCAACTTCATAAACATGCTATCAACGCTCCGTGGCTATGTGGATCTATGGTATCAAGTGTCAATCTCCAACAGCCTGAATTTTTGAAAGCAAAAGTAAACCTTCATGTATTAACTGTAATGGAAATGGCATAGCTTTATTGTTGTGATTGTGTTGATTCATTTAGTATTTGGAAGATCTTGTACTTCAGTAGGTAATGTTTCTCATAATCTTGTGATGCTACGGGATTTTGATTAACAGTTTACAATAATCACTTACATGACAGTGGCGTGTTACAGATTTTCAATTTTCATCATGGATATTTTTCATTATGTTATAAATCGCAGAGCGTCATGATTTTCACTGTTCAAAAACGTTCAAACTTTATATTTATATGCGCCAGTCTAGTAACTTTGGACTTCGGGCGTCACGATTCGCCCCTTTAGCTATTAAAATCCACATCCATACCCCTGCCGGGACTCGAACCCGGGACCTTCGAGCTGTTGGCCTACCGCTGCAGATCGCATGGCCACCCGGCCGGCTTTTCACTGTTCAAGTCATAGACTTAGTTCAAATGTAGTGATCCATGATCTGAACGAACTTAATGTAACTGAAAATATTTCGAAAATTAGTTATTATTTTATGTGAATATTCTGTTATAAACTATAACAATTTTGTCTGTTGGTGAATTAATATAACATAGAAATAATAACAATGTGTCATTTCTACTTTTTAACGTATCACTTTCGGTGTTTCTTTTTCTAAGTTTTTTTTTATAGGCTGAAGAGGCAAGTTTGACCTAAGCCCGTCACGTAACACAGGCAGAGTCTTATTTGAGGTATCATCCAGGAATTCGCCTAGTGAGACTGAGGAAATGCCTGGAAAGCCACAGTCACGATTGGCTCGAACCCATGTGCCTCCCCATTGCTTATCCAAAGTCCGTGACTTTAACCATCTTGGATCATAGGACTCGAATAGACTGCCAATTTTTTCCCTCAAATCAAATTTTGTATTCAATTTTGTTATTTTGAACTGAATTGGAATTCCTTACGTCTAGCCAAAAGACCTTAGAAAATATTTTATTAATCAAATTTTCTAAAGAATGTGATAGGATTCTATCCCTTCGTATAATAGCAAGGTTGCTCATGCCGGCACCATTTTGACTTGCTTCAGTACCACTAGACAAATAAGGAATAGTGCCTAGAATAAAAGCGCTGATTGTTACTTTGCTTATCCGTTTTAAGGAAGATGTGCCAGCTGAGGACTATTATTTCTCAAATTTGAGAAGAACTTAGATCAAAGATACCAGCGAAAGCTTAGAAATGCAAATTAAATGAAGAAGATGGTAAAAAAGTTTTTCAAGTTCATTACGACTTGTATAGAATTATGAGATACAAAAAATATAATTAATAATTGATTTGTTTTATTAGTTCTAAAGAATTTTCTACTGGTATTTGACCAAGAATATTCTCCTATAACAGTCTGCAGGTAATTTGAACAAATACTTTAGAAATTGAGGGGGAAAAATCACAATTAAAACTAGCTCTATTATCTAGAAAAGAAATACTCTAATAGAAAACTCAAGTATTTATTAATTCAATTTGTAGTCAGATGTATTTTCCATTATTAGATAAAACTTCCCATGATTAAATTTAATTAATGGCATTAATATGCCTACAATGGAATAACTTAAGACCTACAACAGAACTATCAAGCACTGGCATAAAAGACCAATTTTCTCCTAAAGTTAATTAAAATTTATGTTTTTAGGGAATATAGCTGTTTAATTAATATTCCTCGTTGACCCATTAGTAATTTGATTATTATTAATTTTTATTTCATATTGAATTTTACATTTGGTCGAATATACATAGAGCAAGATCATAAGTAAGTCTAAACATTAACAAACTCTCATATTTTATTTCACGAGATTCAAAATGTAAAATGATTGTGTTTAATTCAAATTTCATAGGATTCGAATTTGTAAAATTTGAATAATGGCTTTAAAACTTTAATGACTTTAGTTGAGATGATATCACATGAAAATGGCAGAGAACATTTTGCCTTGCAAGTGATACGAAGTTAAATACTTGAGATTGATACATGGAGATATGATAAGTTGAATTACAAGATGTAATTGTTCAATGAGTTTCCAAATATGTTCTCCAACATACGTATTAGTAACGAAAGCGAACGGTGGGGTTTCTGATAAGAACTAATATGTCTATACATATACAGTATGTCCCCCTATATCATGAGGGAAGATAGAGATTCTGCAAAGTATTACTTTCGCAGATTAGGTAAACGGACGCTGTTAATAGGTGGGTGCTTAGGATGTCAACTTGTCTCTTCTGATACCTGATAAGATCGATGAAGTTCAAATCGGGTTAAATAAAAACAATGAGAAAAGTTTATTTTCCTTTCTATGAACACCCAAAGATCCATGTTTCTATCATTATCTTAAGACTTTTTTACCACGCTTTGATACAGTCTAAGAACGTTTTCACTCAATAGAAATCACAAAACTCTTTCATTTTTTGTTCTTGTAGGAGGAAGGATGTCATCGAAACTCGACCGAGGATGGAGATGTTCTGCTGTTAGATTCTTCAGGCAACGTAAAGAGTAACGTGGGGTTGACAGGTAGTTTGGAAAATCTCAGGGGAGCGTAAACGTCAAGAATCACCCAGGACGAAGATCTACAGCCAAACATAGTGAGACAAACTTTAATTTTATTTTGATCAGATAGTAATAACGTTTTTCAAACTGCCCATGCCTGGATTTTTTGTTTATTGTTTCTGTGAGGGGAAAGGAAGATGCGTTTTTTGGCTTATATTGCCAACACAGTTCACTAACCGTCCCGGCAAAAAGGGCTTCTTAGTGCTATTTTAGTTTGACTAGTATTTAATATTTATATATTACTTACGTTTATATTTACACTTACGTTTTTATGCTTACGTTTATATTTACACTTTGTTTTTCTGTTTCTTACAGGTTCCACTTCCAGGAGCGGTGACACATTGCTTGCTTAAGATGGAAAAGGTAACCTCATTACTTGATGGATGGATCCTCAGATGGACAAGACAACCTCATTACTTGACTGATGGATACTAAGATGGGAAAGGTAACCTGCACTTAACATAAATCAATGGTAGTAATTTGTAGATAGACTAGTGTTTGTGGTAGCTACGCAACCATCGATATTTTTATTTTTGTTTGCAGCCTTTTATCCTCTCTTTCAGATATATTACTTTCTACAGAACAACATGCAATTCCGTACGCACTAAATGTTAATTGCCTTGTAAATAGAATCTTTGTGTGTAGTAATATTGAAAAATGCACTGAGAAATTGTCGGTTGAACTGACTAAAAACTTAATCCAGTTCAATTACCTGTTGTTCTGTGGATTTTCCATGTTACTACATACAAAGTCTGTATAAAGGGAAATAGCGCATCATTCTTTCGTTACAGCACGATTACAGGTAATTTACTTGAATAAAATCACCACAAGTAGACATCTATGACCACTAAATATGCACAGAAGTTGGTCTTGTCGCTGAGAGGCCAGTGATATAGCAATGGAATGGCAAGCAAGAGACCATTTTTACCACGTTTTTATTAACTCGCTTTCTTAGTCTGCCTGTTCAGTACAAATTTAAACTAACTTCTCGATGAGCTAAAGACTTGAAACTTTAAACATAGCTCAAAACTGGATGACAATGCAATATTAACTTATGTATATATCGCCATCTTGAATCTAAAATGGCGGACTCCAAATATCCATTTTCCACACAGTTTGAGCTAGAGGTACGAAATTTGGTATGAAGGTACACGATCATTAGTAGTTTAGAAAAATATTACAAATTGTTAAAACAGTCGCCATCTTGGATCCAAAATGGCCGCCAAACCTATTGTTGTATAGAATACACAGTCTAAACCGCTGGGGCTAGCGAGATGAAATTTGCCATGAAGGTACATTATCACTATTAGGTTACGAAAATATTATCAAATATCTCCAAAGATTGATTTATTTATTTTTATTTTATTTGTTCACCTTCAACAAAGATTATATCTCCAGTTAAACAAGGCATATACAGTTTACTATTACAAGATACTGTAATACAAAAATAAAAGATAAAAATAAGAATACAAATTTACAACTTCATATGTTTGAGGTAAGGCATCCGGCTGTCAAAAAAATTGACAGAGCTTCGGAATTCCAGAAGATCTGCCATTTAGGTCCTCGATGCCACCTCATTCTTTCAATAACAAATTTTATATAATGGTACAAAGAAAAGAAGACAAAGAGACAACTATAAAGGAACAACTACATCAAGAAAAAATTAAGTATGATTCATAAGTAGCTATAAATAAGTGTAAATTATGGAACACAAAGAGGAATACAAAGATTTGGTTTCTTGTATTTGAGGAAAGGCAAGGCAAGGAATTCCAGAAGATCTGCCATTCTGGCTGGCCCCGGATGTCACTATATTCTATCAATAACAAAATTTAAATTAGAATTCAAAGAAAAATTACAATATAATATAACAACTACAGCAAACAAATATTAAGTATGATTCATAAGTAGCTACAAAATAAATATGAGTATATATATTTTTTAAAAAAACATCGAATACAAAGGAAAATGAAATATATAATGTACTTGTATTTGAGGTAAGGCAACCGGCAATTCCAAAGAAGACAGACCTTCGGACTTCCAGAATGTCTGCCATTTTGGCCCCGGATGCCATCTTACTCTTTCTGTAACAAAACTTAGATTAAGGTGAGACTAAGAAAAAGAGAGAAGAAGAAATAGAATGACAACAGCAAACAAAACTGACTATGATTTAAAAGTATCTACAAATATCGTGCTATTATATAAAACAACGATTTGCTTAAAATTAACTTTGTTATACTATATGTCATGAGCCAATAGTTTTTTTTAATAATTGAAAATGTTAAACTGAAATCCAGATCTCGACATTTGTTTAATAAATTATTGTACATTAAGCAGACTCTGAGAAGTGGTGAAGATTTGTGTTTTTCTGTTCTTGGAATTGCACACGATAATAAATCTCTCGAACAGAGGAATGTTGCGTTATCAAGAATACCATTTACAGTTTTGTATATCTGATCAGATATTTCCCGTCTGCTTTTAAGAGTAACGTAATTAAATTCATATAACAATAAGGTATTTTTTATCTATAAGTCGATACATGCTATTTTTATAATATAGAAATCGGAAAACCCTTTTCTGAATTTGTTCTGTTCTCTTTTGCTGTGATTGATATCTGGGTGACCAAACGACTGATGCGTATTCCAGTTTATTTCTTCTTACCATACTATTGTATAATACACTGATACAATATATATTACTAAAACATTTGGCATTTCTGATTATAAATTCTAGTTTTTTGTATTTATCGTTAACTATGTGCGAAGTATGCTTTTCAAGTGACATATTAGAGACAATACTAACACCAAGATCCTTAATAGAACACACCTGTTCGAGTTTTTCATTATTTATGGAATACGAATAGTGCTGACTGAGTATTTTAGCCCTAGAGAAAATCATGGCAAAGCATTTTTAATATTGATTTTCAGGTCATTCATTAGTTGATTTACATCTATTTGCTGTTGTATAACATCTTGTGAGTTTCTAATTTCCTTATATCATTTAACATCATCTGCGTACATTAAACACTTTGAATATATTATTTTGTTTGGTAGATCATTTATGTACATAATGAAAAGAAAGGGTCTAGATTGGAGCCCTGGGGTACTCCTGAATGAACATTATACTTGAAAGATATTGACTGACTATATGTAACATACTGTTTTCTATTATTAAGATAAGATGAAAAAAGTCTCAATAGTTGAGAAAGAAATCCAAATTTTGATAATTTCTCTAATAATATACAATGATTAATCTTATCAAATGCCTTAGCAAAATCCACATATATTGCATGAACATCGATAATTCCATGAAGTTCATTATAAATGCCCTGTACAAAATTAATTAGATTTGTTGTAGTTGATCTGTGTGGGAAAAATCCATGTTGATATTCAGTTATGTAACTCTTAACATGGTTGAAAACTCTATTATAAAGAATTTGTTCAAAAACGTTTGCTGGTGCACACAAAATAGCGATAGGTTTTCTATTTTTGTTTTATCGCCACCTTTAAAAATCGGATATACTCGTGTTACTTTCCAAAGACTTGAAAAGTTGAAGTGCTTAGCATCAAATTGTATATCGTACATAATGGAAACAAGGATTTCTGAACATGCTTTCAAAACATAGGGTGGGATTCCACCCGGGCCACAAGTTTTCTTTGGCTTTAATTTCTTAATTGCATCTTCATATTCACTATTTGTAATTCTGTTAACGTCAAGAGTATAATTTACGATTAAGTTTCCCGTTTCATTCATCTTATGTGAAGTCGGAAAAGTTGCGTACACTGATTCAAAATATCGTGCAAATCTATCTGCAATATCTTTACTAGTTTGTAATACTCTATTTTCTAGTGTAAATACATGGTTAACAGAATAGTTTTAGCTCTTTTATTTTGCACAAAACTCCAAAAGCATGCTGTATTAACTTTAATACCTTCTTCTATTTCTCACATAAATACTATAAGCTTGCCGTTTCATTCTCTTGGTTGTTTTTCTAAGTTGCTTCTACTTTAACTCATTTTCTTTGAAGTATTTCATTCGTTTTCTGTGATATTGTTTTTCTTTTATTTGAGTAATAATTTCTTTCGTAAACCAAGTAGGATATTTATTATTTGTGTAGAACCTCTTTAGTGGTATAGTTGCATTAAATACAAAATTCACCCTATCGTAGAAAATATTAATGACTTCTTCAATATTGTTACAATTTTTTTAAGAAGACCAATCAGAATCTCGAAGCATTTCAAATAATTGATAAAAATTCGCTTTACAAAAATTATAATTTATAGTAGTATTCTGTTTTACGCTATATTGATCTGCTTTGGTGTTTAGATTCATGATTAAAGCAGGATGCTGATAATCGATATTAACAAGAGGCATTTCATCCGTATTAACTAAAAATATTATGTACATTTGTTAAAACTAAGTCTAGTGTTCTGCCGTTACTATTTTTTTTTTATATTATTGATAGACTGTAAATTATAAAGACTTAAAAAGTTTGCTAAAGCCCTGTAGCATACACTACCTTCCAATAGATTGAATTGAGAGTCAACAATTAATGGCAAATTGAAATCCCCAGCTATTATTATATTGTAATTTTGAAATTCTTCATTTTGTTCAAATGGTTTATAAAATAAAAGATATTTATCTACAGAAGACGATGGTGTGGATACTTTTACACATACAACCTCTAAATTGCCATCAACCTTGATATTAGTGGAAGTATAGTCACTTTTTATTGCAATCAGTACGCCTCCTCTTCTCTTATTATCTGAACTATCACAACGATACACATTATAATTATTACCGAAAAGTTCGCTATCGTAAATATCACATTGTAACCAAATTTCCGTAATAATTAATATGTCATGGTTGTTCGAAATATTATTTACATAGAACTCTTCTGTTTTTGTATTTAGCCCTCTTACATTTTGATAAAAAAAAATGCTAACATTACTGGTGCCTAACATGTACATTAATAGTGCTTAGCATGATTACATTCCTGTCTAACTCTCTTTTCCGCAACTCGATAGTACCGGTACTATCGACCCACAAGTAGGCGTAATTTTTTTCACGCTTTATTTCTCTGACCTTTCCCAGTATATTCTTACGGAGAGGAGTGAGACTTTGATTTAGGTTCATTATGAGTATAACCTGAATGAGTACAATTGAGGGTTCGTTTTACATTACGTTTTTCTAGAAATTTTTCTTTGTCAGTTTGCCTTACACATTTTACGATTATTTCTCCTGCAGTTTGGTGAGGAACTTTCTTCAGCCTATGGCATACATCAATCATTTCATTTCTAATAGTTAAGTCTAATGCGCGACCTCGCTGCTTCACAACTTCACATGTGTCTTTGTTTGGTTTCTCAGGCACAACGTATATTTTAAAAGTATTGCGTCTTCCATATTGGTGAAGTTCACCTAATCTTAACTCAGAGTTTTTTAGTTATTCCTTTAACACATTGTTTTCTTCTTTCAGGCTGATCAATTTTTAAAAGACATGCCGCAATAGTTTCAGACTGCTTCTTCATTAAGTCAGCATTTTTATCAAATTTCTTGTGAGCAAGGTCCAATGACTTACCAAGTTAACATTCAGTGTCGGTGTTGTTGTTTTTAATAGTTGTAATTTCCTGTTTCAACTCTTGTAGTAGTTTGTAAACGTCACCAATAGAGGGAAGCACCTATCTCCTGTACAAGACTTACACTGCCACGAAACATTAGATGATTTCATTTTTCCCAAATCACTTTCTTTTAATTGCGAGCATTTCAAATGGCTTCAGTTAAGACAGTCAGAACACTGTATTTTTGAGGCCAGATCTTGTCTGGTTCGTACGCTCAATACAAGCACTTATACTGGTTTCGCGAATTATTTCAAGGTATCGATACTCATATTCACTCGTGAGTGTACTCCTCTTCGGTTGATTGCGGTATATATATATATATATATATATATATATATATATATATATATATATACACCTAGGTATGTAGTGAATAATACTGTTCATAAATATCTAGGAATTGTAGAAAATATATTATTAACATAAAAGAACTTACTGAACTTAAAGCAGTTATTTGTGTCCACGTTTGTAAACCAAAACACTTTAAATTTATACTAAGTATCAAGAGCACACTCAACCGTGACTTCAGGTTTTCATTGCAGTGTTGCCATCTTGGATCCAAAATGGCGGACCTAAAATTCCATTTTCCACACCGTTTGAACTAGAGATAAGAAATTTGGCATAAAGGTGTATTATCAAGAGTAATTTAAGAAAATATTACAATATTTGCGGAAATTCGCCATCTTGGATTCAAAATTGCCGCCAAAAAAACATTTTCCAGACGGTTCGAGCTAGAAAAATGAAATTTTATATGAAGGTGTAACATTACGAGTGGGCTATGACAGTAGAAGAAAACGTTAAAAAAATCACCATTTTTAATCCAAAATGGCCGCCCAAAACACAAAAATTATTTAATATGGACTTCTTTATCCTAAATTAAATACTACCCTGCAACAACGCTGGGTTTTGACTGGTTGCAAAACACTTAAGGATTTGGGTGTGCGAAGCTCTTAATATATATAAAAAAAATAAGAACGGATTTTTAAAAATCACGCTGTTTTAAGCAAAGAATGGACTAAAAAGTAAAAAATAATAAATTTATGAATCGGAAAATAAAAGCGCGGGTGTTCTTGGATATTATGATATTATGATAAGGCAAGCAAGAGCACCCACGCTTTTATTTTCCGATTCATAAATTTATTATTGTTTACTTTTTAGTCCATTTTTCTTTGTTTAAAACAGCGTGTTTTTTTTTTAAAAAAAAATCCTTTCTTTTTGTTTAAAGTCAGTTCTGTGTCCATTTTTATAAGATCATTGATTTACTAAAGCTTTAAAACCAGTAACTGATCTAATACAAACACAATGCATTTAAGTTAGCTCATTCCAAGTTTGTGATGCAACCAGAAATATTATTTTCTCAACTCATCTAACTGAAATCAATTTTTGCTTTTACGTGAAAAGGGGGGAATCATTTCTGGTTTTGTCTTAGTAATGTAAGGCCCCAAAAATGCAATTTACAGTAGCGTATTTCCGTTATAACAGTAATTACCATAAAATAAAGAAAACTTCTGACACCCAAAATTAACCAGCAAAATAGAGAATACAGGTAAAATAAACTAAAGAAGAAGGAACTAAATAATGAAGTAACGGAATTAACCAGTGACCAGAGAAGAAAAATTAGCATGAACATTTTATCTGTCAGTTTCTGAAAAATCAAATCCAGAAAAAAAAACTAGAAAAATGTTCCTTAGGACAACATGAAAAATGTTGTAAAATATGCCTAACGGATAAATATACATTTCGTGTGCTATCGATGTATTTATTAAGTAGGGAAATTGTATTTCTATTAAAAACAAAACATCCTAAGTAATGGTTTTGTAGAAATCGACATTTGAGAACTATCAAAAAGTGAATACCATAGCGTAAATTCTTACAACGCATGATACTAAGAAATTGAAAAGGATTTGCGGGTTTTAGGGGTCATTGTCATAGTTTTTCTCACCCTTTCAGATTATGAGGAATCGAATAGTGTACGACTTATCTATGTCTGACTTGTAGTTAGTGAGATCCAGTGTGTGTACAGACGGGCAGAGAGACAGTTTGAATTGTATAGTTTCCCCATAATCATACGAGAGTGCGAATAAACACAACAACATAATGACTTTTAAATGAAAAAATATTTATTGCCCGAAAATAACTTGAATATTTTAGAAGAGTTAAAAATTAACTTTAGCAAATATAAAAGAGTTGTCAAAGTGCGCCTCTTGACAGGTTGATTCAGTATTTATTCAGTCTCAATGTAAACCAGAACAGTAAATAATTTGGGGAATGGCGTCCTGAGTACATCCGTTGCAGAAATAGGGAGCATTAAGTGGAGAAGTGAATCCAACGCAACTTCAATGAAAATGGAGGTTGCATTAAATGCATTGAATGAGCTAGCTGATGTTGCCATGTTCAAAACAAACTTAAGATGATGAATTCGACAATCCCCTATGAATAACATGGCGAGCTGTTTCTTCAGTTTTATGACTTGTGTTTATGTGAAATATATCAAGCTATGAAATTAGAATTTTTCTCAGATGATACGGTAATTCGACAGGATGATTTGCAGATGGATCCTAATTATTGTGATGACGTATTGATGCCGTATACGTGCTGAGAAGTGCATGTAAACCATAATGCTGTAAGTTTGTTTGCTGCAGTGGTGGCGACAAGGCCCCGCGAGTTGTACTTGCTGCAGGACGTGATTGCGCTGGATAGGAAGAATGTTCTGAAGCGTGATTGTAATGAAGATCAAGAATTGTTCGATAATGATGTATTGTTGTGCAGAGTTTATGGTTGAAGTGGCTAAGGTCTTGATTTCTGTTGTGCGAATGGGTACAATCAGTTCTGGTTTGCTAGATTCCGGTTCATGTCTGGCATTACACTTGTAACTAAACGTCGGATGCCTGTTTCCACAGGTGTTACATGTTGGTTTGAGGTTAGGGCAAGTTTTGGTTGAGTGTGAACCGGCGCAGTTACCACATTTAATTTCCTTCGTGCATTGTGATGTATGATGTGAGTTGTAGACTTGACATTTCTCGCATCTCAACGGTAGAGGAGGGGGTGAATGTGATGGTTCAACACGGTATCTCTTTTTATAGATATATGTACGCGCCGTTGAGAAGAAGATTGCATATGGTTACCTAGCTAGTATAAGAACTCTGATCATATATGTTGGTTGTCCGGGTTTTGCTATGGTACATAAGCATTTTTGTATACAACAGCCCCTCTCTTTCAGTTCGATTTCAACTTTGTTCTCGCTGGGTAATAGCTTAACGCCCTGTATAACTACTGACAGAATTGACGGTTTACGTGGTGGGGGGGGGGTTGTTTCGGTGGCTTCTGATCAAGTCTAGTGAGATTTGCTTTTTTTTTTAATATTTCAAAACTGGGTCTATTTCCAATTGTGGTTGCGAAGTTTGGATGTGTCGATTTAAGAATGATACCATTCGTTGTAGGGATTACGCGTTCGATGGTATTTCGTGGCTGATATTTGGTGACTTGCAGAATAAGTAGTTTGTGCTGTTGATATGTAGTGTCAAAATTCGTTAAAAGATATGAATGAAGCTTAGTTGTATTATTGCTAGTTGATTCTGGATGTTGTTCAAGATTACTTATGCCCCTTGCTGCATTTTCACTGTCAGAGTTGGAGTCACTGATCCTGTGAGTTCGTTTCGAGGTGATGATGACGCTGGTGTACATTGTGTTCGGCTATTTTGTGGACGCTGTGAATCTACAGATGCGGTGTGGTGGTTGCATCGATGACGTGGAATTGTTCCAATTGATGCGTATGTCGGTATTTGTTGCGGTACATTTCGATGCTTTCCTACTATCAGATTGCCAGTCAGATTAATGATTGTACACAGTGATGTCAGAAGCAGTATGCAGATGATAAGATGATGTACAAGCAAGTGCGAACATGATTGCTCCCTGTGCAATGTTTGTTCGTGAGGTAGGCCCGTCGTTTGGATAGGGACCAGGAATCTCGCTAATCCTCTGCCGAAGTCTGACAAAGAAAGCTCTGGGCTGGATGAGTCTGGCCCGTAAATCCAGGCGAAAGTAGCTGGAAAATTGTACAGGAAGATGATGTAGGTAAACATTTGCAGACGGCATCTGTAGACAACTGTTAACAAAAAAGACTGGCAACAGTGGTACAAACAAGAAACTTTGTCATCAATTTACCAGGTGAGTATGATATTTTTCCGGTAAATGATTTTTTTAAAGTATAAATGTACCATGTTTCTCCTCATATTCCAAACTTTTATCATGAAACATAATATCAAAGCTAAAACTTCAAGATTCTCGAAGAGGACATATAAATTAGATAAGGTATAAATACATAAAATATTTCTGAGTATCCAATATCTTATTTTAAAATGGTGCTACATAACATTAAATTTAATTATCTGATATTTTAGTAAATTTAAGACCAGACGACCACATAACTAGTATTTAAGTTTTGATTTAAAGTCAAAATACCTCAAAACTTCATGATGTTTGCGTATAAGTTTATAGAAGTTACTTTTAATTTAGCGTAAATTAACTTCTCTTATTAAACTTACGAACAAAAAAGAAGATTATTTGTTAAATATTAGGACAAGATGGAATATGTGTATGATGGAAAGTAAATAATTACGCAAATTTCATTTCCTACATATATTGTTAATTCGCTTGAGTGTGTTTTGACATAAAACAATAACGGAGGCGAAAATTAATCATATATGTATGGGGGCGGGAGAATGTTTGTTTAATATCTATCATAATTTTATGGAAGTTGGAGTTTTCTTTCAATAAAATTTTACTACCAGTTTCTTTAATTATGTATCAACATTATTTACTAGAGTAACAATGTATTTTTAAAGAAAAAGAATCAGGTAATCATTTATTTCTGTCTTTTTATAAAATGAGCGTGTTACGTAAACATTTCAACGAGACCAATTTCATTTGTTGCTGTTTTATTGTAAGCTGTTGTCTTTGCATTATAAACAATTTCAATCTCTAATCTTTTATCCATAAAACAAATATGTCATCGGCAGAAGTAATTGATTTGAAGTTTATTATTATCGTCTTTCAGCTGGATCAATATGTTTACTCTCCATTTTATTAATAAGGTTTGCAAACAATATAGCAAAGTAGTTTTATTACAAAAAGTACAATGTTTAATGAACCTTTAAAGCCGACTAATGTAAACTCTCCTATGACAGGTTTTCCAGACTTTTATTCTAAAGCGAGGTCAGTAAAATTGTCAGAATTCATCTCTAGAACTGAGGCCATTCACAGTTTCTTTTTAACCTGGGAACAGCTCCTGGAACATCTTACAATAGCATAGTCATAATATGGGATTTATATTCTTGTAATTCACATATGCATTCAGATCTACGATTTGCATAGTTATAAGGTATAAAAAATGATATAAGGGATATTTGTATGACACATAACATAAATGTGAGTAAAAATATATTTTTAGAGTCAACGTTACTCCAATTGACAGTATTACTCCATTCTTCATTACGATTTTCGAATCAAAATTCCAATGTAAGTGACTCTGTTTTTTATCATATATACTGCAAATTTTTATCAAATTTTATTCTGATCTATATTTTGCAACATTCTAGATTGGTATCTGAAATTATTTTTTTTATATAATAATTTATTTCGTGTTTTTAAAATTGAACGTTTCTGGTATACAGTACAAGCGTCTGTTTCTTCTTATAGCAAATTTTATGACCAGATAAGTATTTTAGAAGTAAAAATTTACGGGCACCAAAAGCGTTGAAACTTCCCATGATAAGAATGTCATTCATTCATTTCCTGTAATTCAAAAGTGAAATGAAATCAAACTTGTTTTAAAAAGAATTAGTTTACATAAAGCTCGATTAAATTTCAAATAAAATATTTAAGTTAATATTTTGACTACAGAAAGCTATATTATGTTAATCTTAACGAAAAATATTTTAAGAGCATTGAACTTACTTTAATTAATGATTAATCCAGTACAGAATATTTAAGGTTTAACGTTTCATCCTGATTAAGTTTGTAATGAACAGCAACAAAACTATCATTCTTTAACTGAATAAAATATTAGAAGAACAGTTTTGTACTCTCAACTGAAACAAAGAATCTTCTTAGTCTCATTAAAATAACTATATGTGAAAAATCGATCTTATCAAGAATTAACTGTTCTAAACCGAAATCAATACTACATCCAGCATTTGTTCCAAGCTTTAATTCAGTGGCGGATCCAGAGTGGGAGCGCAAGTGGAGCACGCCCCTTCTCAAGTGAAAATAATTTATTTCTATATAATTATTTCAACAATTTACCCTATGGAAAGATTTATTGAATTTGTTTGGTTTCAATAACAAGTTAATTTTTTCGTCAGAATAATCTTAGTACCTCATATTTCATGATAAAAGTTAACAATATGAGGAGAAACCTAATAAATTCATACTTAAAGACTTTTATACTGGACAATATCGAAAATAAGAATTGAAGCTTTCCTGGCGGCGAATATTATACAGATGTTCTCGGGATATCAGCCAGGTGAAGTCCGACGA
>JAGDQP010002879.1:83669-99585 GCA_022664845.1 Lepisma saccharinum
TCGTCGGACTTCACCTGGCTGATATCCCGAGAACATCTGTATAATATCGAAAATGTTCACCAGATAAGCGTCCCCTTCTATAAATATTCTGGATCCGTCCTTGCTTTAGTTCAAGGTAATAATCCTTCGACGGGATGTTTACTTCAAATGTAAAAACATGTTTTCTCTTTTCTAGGTAAATACTTCAAAAATGACTCAACATATAGAATTTGTTATTTACCTTGTGTTCTCCATTGGAATAATACAAGGCAATTCCATATTCACCATCAACAAGAATAGCATTTACAAAAATTTATTGGACTGTTCAAATGAAATCGTGAAACAATATTTTCTGAACTCCACCATATTCATTTTTAGTGATGAAGAAATTATAGATAACAATTATTTTAACATAACCTTTCATGACACAACATCAATTTTAAGAATTCATAATAGCAGTTTGGAACAACATTTCTTGGAGGGGCTTAGACTACTTTCATTCTACGAAATTGGAAAAGTGAATTACATTTTTGTTTTGCGAGAACCTTCAAACTTTGAACAAAATTTCAATATAATTCTCAATTTAAGGTATTGGAGACAGCCCTCAAAATGTATGGTAATAATTTCTAACCAAAAGTATACCACAAGTGATCTCCGTGAAATTTTCAAAATTTTAGTGCATGAGAATATCTTTGATTCAGTTATCATTACTCCATCACTTGAAGCTGGTATTTCCTCCCAACATGTATTGGTATATACTTACTTCCCTTACTCCGATTCACAATGTAGATCCAAAGTTGATCCCGTTGTCATTAATCGTTGGGAAACAGACAGGTTTGGGAAGAAATCAGAATTGTTCCCAAACAAAATGAAGAATTTGCATCTTTGCCGTGTAAAAATGGCATCTTTTAAAGCTTTTCCTGATGTGTACATAATTGAAAATAACGGAAAATTTCAAGTCATAGGTACAATTGGAAATTGGTTATTTTCTTTCGCTGATAAACTGAATTTCACGTTAGATACAAAATCTCTTTTAAGTCCCATAATTTCTGTGGGCATTTTCTTTCCTAATGGGACTTTGACAGGAGATCTCGGAGGCATATATTTCGGTAAGTATGAAGGCACCTTTAAGTCAACTGCTCCATCGCCTCAATTAATGTTTTATTTTGACAATATCTATTCCCGAAATTACGTTTATTTCGTATGGGTAACTCCCCTCCCGAAAGAATATCCACGTTGGATGAATATATATTTCCCATTTCAACCTCTGCCGTGGATTTTTATCACATTCTCTTTCCTTTTAGTTGTCTTAACATTCATCGGAAACGACATGTTCATTCTTCAAGGAAGCTATTTCTACTCTCTACATCCTATTTTGTATAATTTATGTATTCTCTTGGGGATATCTGTGCCTGCCCCTCCAACATCACAGACTTTTCTTAGAATCATGTTTCTTCTTTGGGTTCTATCATCTCTAATTATCAGCACTGCTTACCAGACAGCATTGTTTAGTTTTGTAACTAAACCTAAGAAGTACCTTCCTCTAGATTCAAGTGAAGATGTTGTTGATTCTGGATTAGATTTTGGTGGTTACCCTGATTTTCGGCGATTCTTTACTAATAGGGAAGATATAATCTCAAGAACTATTTATGATAAATGGATTGACACTGCTCATCATTACGCATCGTTCGTGAGAGTTGTCAAAAAAGGGGATTTTGCATTTGTTACTCTACGTCAAACAACACAATTCCTTAAAATGTTTTACCATGATGCATACGGACTCCCAATGTTCGTTGTAAGTTCAGAACCTATTTTCAGAAATCTGTTTTCTTATTACCTGCGTAAAGGATCACCATTTACAGTACCTTTGAGTCAAATTAATGACCATTGTTTCGAAGGTGGTCTGTTTCTAAAATGGGAAGATGATTCGTTTTACCACTTCCGCAAATGGGAAAAAATCGTTCGAAGGTATGTTGAAAAAGAATGTAGAGTTGCTATTTCTGTTAGGAATTTGTTAGGAGCATTTACGTTGCTGATAGGTGGACTATTTTTCTCAATTGCTGTCTTTGGATTTGAACATATTAAATTCTAGTGAATATATGTAAAAATAAACTTGAAATTAAGTGAATGGTTCAATAAACATCACTATTTCATTCTAAAAACCGAAAAGACATAAAATGTATGGACGAACGTAACAGTTGTAAATACGGAGGTCGACTGTCAAATTATCCGATCAATTGTTTACTGTAGGGTCTTTGAAATTTTTAGACTGGCGCATCTCTAAACAGAAATTCATATTTATGCCGTACCACCAATATTACCCAATTTTCAATGATAATGTTTTAAACTATATGATTATATTGCCAGCAATAATTATACCGATGAAGCTGAACATTTAGTAGTGTGCTTGTCTTGTAGTCACGAGGTTTCAGATAAGATAAAATGAATTGTATGAGCGGTAATAGCACGATGGCTTACGCCCTTCCCGACGAGGTTTCAGGATAGATCATCGGTGCTAACCATCCTGATCTTCCTCTGTCCCGCCAGGCAAATTATACCTCGAAATATGCAATGAAATAGAAGTACAAGAAAGCAATAGTTAAATTATTTTGGTTAAATAGCTAAGTTCTGCTCTCACAAGGGATTTCGCGCCAGTTTCTCTCGCGTTTGCAAAAAAAAGTCTCAGTGTATTTGAAGGCTGTCGTCCTACAAATTGTACAAATCAACTGCCATCATCAAGGATGTCAGGATTCAGGAATAGCAAGCACACCGTGAAATTTTAAAATTCTCACTCATCAACCAATTCAAATAAATGGCTCTTGTTGTTCGTGGTAAACGATTTATCAGGATGAATATACCCCGAAGTATTAAAATGCTGCAAGCGGTGTTGCTGATAGTAGTAAGTACATTGATGAATCGATGTTTCGGACATCCTGCAGCCTCACACTGCTTGCCGACGTTAAATATCAACGCTGGTTGCTGCGCTGGTCCGAAGTTTAAATCGCGCTGGTGCGAAATTATCATACTCAGTTATGCTTTAGGAGTATCAGACAAGGTCTAAAAGACTGGAGCGTACAGTTTGGATGTGAATAAGACAATAACACAATCTATGTATTTTCATGTCTCTGCAATGGCGTGAAGTGATACATGTTAAGGATAGTGCAATCTTCAATCCTCTTTAGCATCGCCTTAAATTGTTTGAAATATAACACGTCAACTGGATGAAGGTAAGGTACACATTCAGGTGGAATTACATTCACGTATACACTACGTTTGTAGGTTTTATAAATCTATATCCATCCTATAAAGTTATGTACTGAAATGGTCAGTCAACAAAAGAAATTTAGCATATGGGAAGAACACATAATGAAAAATCACGTCATTATTTTCTATGTGGTCAGGTGTGATTTGATTAGTTGATGCACGTTTCTTTAGTTTCAGCATTTGTTTGGGCACTCCCACGCCAAACCGACACATTGATTCCTGATAAATCACCAGCACTTTTGGAGAAACATATCTATTAGCAGAAAAATCGGGCTAGATAGTATAGGATTATGCTGTGCTTTGGTACCTGCCCTTCCTGTTTTTAGGTTACTTCACAGCTTTATTCTTCCCTTTCTTGCTTCGACAATTAGAAACGAAACGAACCATTTCCTTCATTTTACTGCGATAAGCATAACCAGGTACGTTCATTCACGAAACGTCGGCAAAAGTTCCAACAGGAACAATCGGCAAATGGTTCAAGGTCTGTAATTTCTGGCAGCTGTCTTGGGTATTTTTGCAGTTTGTAGGATAAGACCTTTCAAATGCACTGTAAGTTTTCTGCAAATGCGAGAAGAACTTGTGCGAAGACCCTTGTTAGAGGGAAGTAATATTATGTATTCATCGCAGACGTTACTCTCATATATATTGAATAATTGTATTGGCTGCAAGTTCGACGCAGTCTGATTCGAAATCAGACAATATTGAATATCTTAATATTTCTTATAAGTTTTATGGCGTACCACCTATATCCTTCCGCGTACCACACAGTTTGAAACCCCCTGTTTTTCTGCAATTGAGAAGCTTGTGGAAGGATGTTCAGCACTATAAAAATTTGTTTTACTGTAGATATTAAGAAAACCCTGGGGGATAGGCCTCAGACACTTATAGCACAGAAGGAATTCGGTTTCGGAACAAAGTTAGATGAGGACAGAAGCTTAGTACATTAGGAAGATTGGAATTTTTATAATTATCAGAAAGATATGTATTCAAGAAAACTTTCAACGTAACAAAACGTAAAAAGACACATACTATTTTGATTATAGGGACTCATTTGTCCTATTACGTCTCATTTTAACACTATAATCAAATTTATAATACAAAACCTTCCGACGTCTTTCTTTTGGTACCGTAGTTCTTCGATTATTACTATCTAGCAACTCATACAAAGCCAATTAAATTGCTCTTATGCTCTTCTTCTGGTTAAGATCGACGAACAAATAGTTCCTTTAGTACATAATTTAAAAAGTGATTCATATTAAAAAAATCGTGACAAGAAATCTTGAATGCAGAATTTCCAAGTTGACATTAAACTAAAATACCACTTGAAGTGTCATTGAACACTTTCCAAATATTAATTTGAAAACGTGTAATAAACATATTTCAGTTGGCTAGTTCTGTGAAGGTACTATTTTCTCCTCACTTCGAACGATATAGCTAATTAGCAAACTCTTGAAGTGTTCAGAGAATGAGACATGTATCAGAATTCGAATCATGACAAACTAAATAACTGACTATTTTTAATATTTCCTGAAACTAAAAGGGCTCTAACATTAAACGATAATGTTCCAAAATTAGAAGATACAGACAAGGCTTTATATGCTATTGATGTGATTGAACAGCTACTTCGTTTCTATTAGGAAAAGTCATTAAGAAGTTAGGGTCTAAATATTCGATGCATTACTAATAGACAATTGGAAGAAAAGATAACAAAAGTTTCGAATGATAAAATAATGTAAATGATCTTCGAAAAAGCAATGTAAACAGTTGTACTTATAATTTTATTATATTGTGAATTGTTTATATTGAATATGGTAATTAATGTGTAATTTCACAAGATTTGAGATCCTGATTGAATTTTTGAGTTTTGATACTGAAGTTCATCTTGGAAAGATACAATTAGTTATATATTTTATCTAATAATACCGTAGTAATAATAGATGTAATCTATAATATCACTAAAAGGGAATTTGCTTTGTTGAACGAGGAAACTATGTCAGATCTATGCTAATTGGCATATATTATGAACATTAAGATAGAACAACCTTAATAGAGTGAAACTCTGCTGTTTCGATTTAGCTTTATGCTTGTGTAGTGCAGATCCAGTATTCACACTTTTGGTTGGGGTGCAATAAAGCAAAATGCATAATTTTCAATGAGTATGATTTATCTCTAACTTGTTAGTAATAACCCCACCAAGTGTAAGCTAACAGTTTCATTGCAGTAGTGTCAGCAGCTTCTGAGCTACATTCCATTCATACTAACAGATTCTTCAGTGTAGTGTAATTGTTTTATTTTATGTCTTTGTATTGACACTTAAAAAACTTTAGTACAAGCACGCTGATGCTCACAATCTTCAGTAAAAATAGAGACCTGGAATTGTATCTTCAAAGGTCGTTGGGGACTTTTCTTTCATAATCTAATATATTATCCTCTGACTGAGTGCCACCGTGGGACATCGATAATGAAGAAGTGAGACTGCTTGAGTGTTGTAACTCAACATAATTGTTAAAATGGTTAATTTAATTTTATACGAGTATTGTTCGACAACTAGTGTGCCTACCTCTGAAAGAGTTGTTCCACACGAATAGCACTTAAGTGGTGGATTTTATCAACCTTCGTTAAGAATTTAACGAATCATTAAATAAAGAATTTAGTAGATTTAAAACTCATACATTTACTTAAAAGTGCTTTAAATTTTAACAAAAATTGGTGCACTCTACCTTAGGGCTACTCCGTAGTCCCCCTTCACTTTTTCCAACGGTACTTCAGTGATGACAAATCATGGACAAAAGGATTTCTATTGGTGTATGTTTGTCTTGTGCATCTACAACCAACACAATATAAGGAAAGGACGAAACCTTAATCAATCAGACCCATCTTTGGACGACATTTCACATCACTTATTTATATATATAGTCTAATATCATTAAAAACGATTCAACCAGTTCCAAATGAGCTTATTACGTTAATTCCTCTGTGCTCTAGCTGGTTGGTTGGTTGGAACGACGTCCCAGCTTAGTGAAAGAACGTTTGAAGTGAAAGACAGTCCTGCATCTTTCTTGCCTATCTCCTTCCACAACGAATAGTACGCGTGTATATGTGTGAGATAACTGTGGTCACAAGGCATAACCAGATATAACAAAACAGGCAATTTTTCAGGAAAGAGATTTTAAAGTTTCATTCTATTTGGCACAATTACGTAATAGGTTCATCTATTTTACATCATGTATAACATTTTGAATTGTCTATGATATTAAAATTTTAAAGGTCATTTTATGTTATATATCAGCTGTTGCCATGCGTGCTTCTTTATATGTATGATTATTAAATATGTCAGAACTTATTATGTCGAAATAGTATCTTCTCATTCTAATCTTTTTAATGATAAATTCGTTGTATAAACATTTACTAAGTACGTACGGTGTTTTTTTTTTATTTGCAGTGATTTTGATATGAAACTATAATGCTACAAAATTTAGATTGAAATTTACACATATTCAATTGATGTTACGAAACTGTTATGAAAAAAATACTACAGTACTTTGCCAAATTATTAACTATTAAGGAGTCTTGCAATGAGAAATTTCTCTGCGCAAATATTTTGGAATATCTATTAATATCTTTTAGTATTTAGATATTATTATTAGTATTATTGTAAAACACTCCTATTATATGCTGATGATCTAAAGCTTTATAGAGAGGTAAATAACTATAGAAAAAAATAATTATTGCAAGATGATCTCAACAGTATAACTGGATGGTGTACCAAGAATAAAATCGGGGTAAATATTCTCAAAACTAAACTCGTTAGCTACAATAATAAGACGCAATACTACGTAAGTAACTATAAAATAAACGAAATGGTTGTATTGAAGGTAATCACTATCAAAGATCTTGCTACTTATTTTGATTCTGAACTAAAATTTAATAATCATATCACAAGAATTACAGGTGAAGCTAAGAAATTAATAGGATACATTTTAACCAGTGGTATGAATTCGAAAACATTGAGACTTATTCAACACTTTACAAAACTCTTTGTAAGGGCAGAATTCGAATATGCTACTTTGGTGTGGAATGGCGTGACTAAAAGTAGCAATAACACTATTGAATCTGTACAAAAATCTTTCATTAGACTGCTATGTTACAAAGTTAATTTGCCATATTATTCGTATGACTACGGCTACTGGTGTGATATTTTTAAACTAGAAACTTTCGAACAGCGAAGAAAAAACGTAGACCAAAATTCCTACCCAAAACTTTGGATAATACAACTCAAAGCTCTTATTTTATGGAAAAACTCAGTTTTGTTATACCCTTGTACAGCCAATTACAATAATAAGTGGAGGTTGTATGTATAAGAAATAGAAGTGATTTCCTCCATGAGAATTGTTTTACCGTACGTCCAATAATTAGACAACCAACATGACAGTACAAATGTGCGCTAAAACATGGCACGCCACAATATTCCTCCATTTGGAGGAAGAAACATTTTTAGTCCTTGAGCATCATTTAGAGAACCACGAGAGAGAGAGGCAGAAATTACATTCACCGTAAGTTCTAAGAGGTAGGACTTAAAGCAAAGGAAAGGAAAATAACAATATGGACATCATGCAGGATTCACCAGTATGTTATGCAAGATAACTTGTCTTGTTCGAACACACACATACAGAGAGAGGGGGGAGGGAGAGAGACAAGAGAGAGACGGAGAGGGTAAGAATAACTGTTTGTGTTCCTAAATAGAAAAGTAAATAATTTGAAAAGGCTATTCATTTATTCTCTCTCTCTCTCTCTCTCTCTCTCTCTCTAACGTTTTCGCTCTGGAACACTCACACGCACATAAAGACTGAGTGTGCATGAGAAAGTACCACTAAGTAATAGAAAAATTACAGATGAAGAGAGAGAGAGAAAGAAGCAAAGAGATGAGAATGAATCGTCAGAAAAGACAGGGAGAGAGAAAGACCAATGAAAAATATGTTAACTACATAATCATTATCTAAAGAACACACATTGTATACTCTGATTCTCGCCATTGATGCCTCGTAAGTTCTCGAACCGGAGATTAATCGCTGTTTCCAGTCGTTATTTTATGCGAAAAAGATACTACCTGGTTGGGAATCAAACCCAGGTCTTCCTGTTGAAAGTCTGAGTCGTTAGCTGCTACTCCACAGGCTTACTGCGTAAGTGCTACTTAATAAATTGTATAGGTTTTTTTTAAAGAATAATAATATGAAAAGTGGATACTTCATATCAATGACGTGTTCTTAATTGTTTTTGTAACTTCCATAGATTTTATTTTGCCCTTTCTAACCAACGTTTGTAAATCGTCTGCTTCTCTATAGTGACTCAGTTGTTTGATTCTACATTCTGAAGGATTCTCCGTTTTGTTTGAGAAGTTATGATTAGATTCTTCACGATTGCTTTGTAATAAGACCTTGGTTTCAACAGGGTTTGAACCTATGTTGGCTTGCTTCAGTACTGAAAAGTCGAGCACGTTTCCTAGACACCATCTTGCCAACGAAAGACATAATCCATGAATGACTAAGTTCAGAGTTAATCTTTGGAAAGAACCAACTTCGTCCTATAAATGGTTTAAACCAAAGTGCACACGGAAAGAACCTAGCAGGGTAAGATGGTGAAAAGTGCCTTAGAAGGAATCGTGATTTAAAAATACTACCATATTCAGCATAAAAAATGATGGCTCTCCACCAAATTTCAGCTCAAAAAATGTTAACCTAACCTCAAAATAAATTAAAGTGTGCTTTTGGTAGTTTAGCGATATCTCGATTGAATTTGCACCTACGATGATTTTTTTTTTAATTGAAGATTTTTTTCAAGCTCTACAAGATGCTAATTGTTTCATTTATGTTGGCGGTAAGATTTTGTTCTTATTTTCTTACACAAAATAATTTTATATGTTTGTATTTATCATTAATAATGACTTTTTTGCATTTTTCGTAGATTATCTTAAATGTGTGACCATGGGATCGTGGAGAGTAGGTACTGATAGCTAGGATGTATATAAATAAACGGCTGAGAGTAGCGGGTTTAATGGCTGATTTAACAACTCCTTTGTTATGGTCTGTGTAGTTAAGTGGTCAGCATGTAAGACTCTCATTCGCCAGGTCGTTAGTTCGATTCCACGTTCAGATTTCCAATTATTTTCTTCAAGGAATTAAGCATTGTAAATGATGTTCGCGATTGCTCCTGAAAGAGATTTACCCCATAACGAGATATCCCATAACAATTTGTCTGTAACTCTCATACTATTGGAGATAGGAATAAACCGACCCCTAAATCATGTGGAAGACTGATTGGGGCAGTGTTGTCAATTAAATATAAAAAGTAACTAGATTTTTAGTGACTTCCACTAAATTTTAATTGGCTACGCTGAACAATTCGTTTTCATTGAATCGCAAAGACAAAAAATAGATTCGCAATCTTCGTCACATTCTAGAACATTTTCAAAGAATATTTTTTGCTGAGAAACCTGATAATAATTCCACAAAGTATTCCCAATATATTGAAATTTTAGTAACTTACTCATTAACTAATAACAAAAACTAAATCTTTAAAATTGAAATAGTGTAAGATGGAGGATTACAAATAAAACTATTTTCGAATAAATTATACTTTTTAGCGCTTACGCTAAATTTTAAAGAACTTTAATAATTATAATTAGATAATAAATATGCAAACGTTAAGCAGTTGGTAATACAGGATCATCGAAAAAGATTGCCGGTATTATAAACTTTTGTTATTAAAAAAGCTCACCAATGGATATACATGTGTGGCGTCTTCAAATGTTCAGGAATGTTCGAAGTTTTAGGCTTGCCTTGCCTAGACGGACCAGTGGTTGAAAATCACTGGTATGCAGAGCGTTACAAAATAACACCCACAAATACACCTCACGAGATTCCTGACGCGAAAACCTCAAAAGTCCCGGGTTCGAATCCCGGCTGGAACGTGGATATGAATTTTAATTAGCATCGCATTCATAATCGGACGAGCCTAAGTCAAAGTTACTAAACATGGCCCATATAAAATAAAAGTTTCAAATTTTTTTTTTTTTTCCTGAAATGAAAATAAGGATAGAAGTACAGACCATTGAGGGTGCAAAAATGCTTTGTTTTAGGGATGGCCAAATGGGCCCTGATACCCAGATCTCGGATATCTGGGGCATAATTAGTCTTTCCTAATTTGTATGTATTTTGGGGGATTTTGTTTGGGCTATCAAATTATAAGTCTTATTTTGTTTCTTTACTCTTCATTTTGGAGTGTTATGAGGGGAGAGAATGAAAGCAGCATCATAGAAGGACAGAATAAATTGCTGAGTTATACGTGGATTGCAAAAGTACTGCTATTGAAACCAGTAATATAATATTATGTCATTAATACATATATTGGAGTGACAAAAAGAAAACAATCGTTAGCACCTTCTTGTCTTTTCAAAGTTCAAACGCCACCCTCCTCCATCACCAACCGTGATTACCCTTTGCCCTGTGGCGTAGTTATCAGTAACTACGCAATACACATCGCGTTGTTAAAAGGAAAGGACAAAAACATGTCCTCCTCCCTCTCCTTTTAAGCATGCATGGGTTTTATGAAAAGAATACTAAAAATCCTTTCCCATATTAATTTGCTTTTGAGATATAAAGCATGTATTTTAGAAAAAATAAATGATTTTAAAAAATATTCCTATCAAATAACTTTGGACAAGAATACAATAACAATCAAATACACAACTATTCTATAAAATATATTTTTCGAGTTTCAGATACCTTGAGTTAAATTGGCTTTATTTCTGGTCTTTTGTCATTTACGGTTCAGGTCGGAATGAAGTAGGGGATGAGGAAGGTATTGGCCAGGGCCCTTCATAATTTACTATCCCGGCATCGCAGTTTCAGATGCATCATAACAACGAATTGAATTTTATTTATGGCCTTTAGGCATCTAAAGCTTAGGCCGGGAGAAAGGAGGGGAAAGGATTCGAGAAAGTGTTCGCCAGAGTCTATGTTTAAAGTGCCATCCCGGTATTTGTCTGGTGTGCAGTTAGGATGGTCGGCCGCTGGAATCGAACCCACGAGCCCCCGAATGCTACGCCAACGCTCTACCACTGAACTATGGCTGCTCTGTATCATAATAACGAAGTCCAAATACTGGGTCTTTGAATTTGTGACCGAAATCACACGAATCCATTGGACCAGATATCCGAAATCCTGAAGATGCGAATTTCGGATCCTTCAGATTCGGGTTTTTGGTAATCGGATCCTGGCAATCCCTACTTTGTTTCGGCGATATAGACTGCCGAAAGTGTGATTTCGGCAATATATACTCCAATACCATTATCAATAGATATATCCAAAAATACATTTTCCAAAATTGTGCAATGGAGGCGCAAGGGATTCCCGAAAGGAAATAGAGATTTTCTAGACATTATCTGGAGTAAACATGGGGGAAATCAGCACGAATTATTCGATATGAGTACAGATGATAAACATATCACTGGCACCTGATCGGCCAATGACTCTTTTTTTTGGCAAAAAATACGCCAAACATTCTTATACACCAAACATGCTTTCAAATGTATGCAATTTACTCCTCTTTGTTATGCAACCACGCATATTTGTAGAAATACGCAAAGGAAATCTTGTTTGAGGTATCGACTTGCCGCATACGAATTATTGTTACTTGCTGGAAGGTACTCTAATTCATGTTTATTTCGACCCACCTTTTATTGAGAACATTTCTGGGAATCCCCTATTTTAATTGGGGAATTAACGTTCTTACATTTAACAAGTTAGAGCTGCGACTCTACTAACAACCGCAAAGGTTTTGGTCCCTTGATGGAATTTTAGCCACGCAAGCATTTTTTTATAAAATAGGCTGGCAACACTGACAACTGCATTGCTTAGGTTCGGGAAAATCAATAATACTTGGGTCCAGTAATGTTTATGCTAGGTGTAGATGAATGGAAGCACTTTCAATAATTGATTATTAAAAAAATATATATGCTGGCAATACTGAACAACTACACCAATCAAAACAGTTTCGGCTCTGCTTATACACACGATTGTTCGCTATTCCCTTCGCCATTGAAAAACGCTTAATTTCAACTACTAGAGAATTCAGATGTAAGTAGTAGGGCCAAGACCCCCTGCCCCCCACTCCTAAAGGAACTTACTTCTTCATATATATATACACAATAATTGTTCGCTATTGTATTCTGTCTTTTTCGCTACAGAAACGCTTATTGCCAATTATTAACAAATATTCATGTAAGTATGCAGGGGCAAGTCCCCTCTGTACCCCTCCGACAACCTTCCTTTGTTCCTGTACGTACACATTGACTACTTTTCGAACGACACTTCATGCACGTCTCTACACCTTATGGTTCACTAAATTTATTTTTGGGAAACGCTGACAACACTGATAACGGGGTTCCTGGGGTGTGAGAACATCCGCAGTATGTTCCTATTGTGTCATAAAATGTTTATGTCAAGTTTGGTGCTGCTGTGACTAATATAATGGAAGAAGCTATTTGAAATATATATATATATATATAGAAAATCGTCTGGCAACAGTTCTAAGTGGGTTGACCATGTACTGTAGGAATGACCATGTACTGCACAAATGACCATGTACACTGTAGGAATAGGAGAACCGACTTCACATTATCATTTGGGGTCCCCCATTAGGTGGGCCCACTTCAACCTTGGGCCCTCATGATCTCTCATTGACCCAGACATTTTACGTAATGATTTGACGTCATTCAAAAATAAACTTCACGATTATAATTTAACCATTAGCCCGCAGTTCTCTATTCAAACCGCATACAATCTGCAAATAACCTCTTGTGTGTACACTGACTCTTACGTCCTTATCCACGTGAAAGTACCTCTTATTCCCTCTTCCCTCTGTCAGAAACATCTACTTTCATTTACCTTCTGGACATTCTATTTTAAATTAAAATTCCGTCATTTTACAGTCCTCAACACTTTGTTTTTTCATACACAGTTCAACCACGGATTAATCAATGACATCATGTTGTAACAATCAAGAATCTACTGTTTCCAATCCCACCACACAAATTAATATCCTAGAATTTTAGCCACAATGGCTTACCTATTACATTTTATACTAACATACCCATTCCCAAGTTGGAACCCATCTCTAATATAACCACGTCCCTTCTTGGTTTCACTTCTTCTCAGAAGAATATGCATATACTTTTTCAGCAGCTTAATAATATAATTAATTACATTACAGCTATTTTTCTTTGTTTACGGAATATATATCTTCATTGGGTTCCTGTATTTCATATCCTTCAAAATGGCTTTAATCCTAAAATTACCAGTCATAATATCCTTGTTCCATACCTGTAATCCTAACAACCTCCTATATAATCTGGTTTATCTATCGATACTATTGTTCCCATTCCCATCCACAAACTGTCCCTCGTGCTAACATAGTCATCGCCTATAGACCTCTACCTATAGCGCACCCGAACTTTAGTCAACAGATTCCCACTATGGCCTAAAAAAGTCCAATAATAAAAAGTCCGTTTTTTTTTTAAAAAAAAATACACATTTTTTGAACTTCGTCTCTCAAAGTCATACGAATTTTACAGTAAACAAACCATATAATTTAATTAAAACAGCAAATCTTCAACAAAGATTCAAAACTTGTCCTTTCTATTTCCAATAAACAACATTTATGTCTTCACAAGGGATAACCATACGTTGCGGCAAAGAATCAACCTTTTTTTTTTCTTTCGTTTCCTCATTAAATTTTGTTTCTTCATTAAACTCTTATACCTCGTCGAATTTCCCTGCAAGATACGTGCCTTCCTGCTGCCGAGCTGTCCCAAAGCCGACTTCAATACGATTATCGTCAGCCATTCCTTTGGGTTATCGACCAGTCTGCTCTTACGAAGCCTGATCTTCTTTGATCTCAACTCTTCTCTTGGATAGCTATGCCCGCAACAATATGGAGGATATTCGTCTTCCAGCTATGCTGCGTTGACCGTCTGGATCCCGGACAATTCTACACCTAGAGATATTGGACATTCTTCACTAAGTTACCCTTCAATGCACAAGTGAATGCAGAGACGGTACATCCTCATCAGAACAATCACCAAGGACGAATAACAGCGTTTTATTCGAAATGTGATCAGTGCTGAAACCACGGAAGTCAAACGAAAGCTGTAACATTACAAAAATTTCACTTTTTCAAGTGTATATTTAGCAACTAACTTGAGTGTCCTTCCCGAACTACGAAAGCAAACGGAAAGCTGTAATATTACAGTAATCTCAATTTTGTTTGTTTGTTTTCAAGTGAGCATTAGTAACTATCTTGAGTGTCTTTTTCGAAATGTGATCAATGCTGAAAGCAGGACAGAAAAGCCGAAAAGTGTCATAGTAAAGTAATTTCAATTGTATATAATATATAGAGAGGAACTGTCTTGAAACCTCCCTCAGCGTTTTAATGCTTCAATTTAAAAATGTCATTTTGGACTATCATGAATATGTCACACATAACGACCATAATTTTTGAAAGCATCGCCATCGTATGACATCTAACAACAGTTGTGTTTGTGTTATTTCGAGTGTTATGGTGACGACGTGACCGAGTATTTTCGATATTGTCAGTGAACTAGAAAATACATACAGTAATTTTAAGCTATACGTCTCCTTTGAAAATAATAATAAACCCTGACCTACAAAGTGCTCGCCCTGCGAAAACAACTTGTTGACTATAAAAGCTCCTGTAAACTTTCAATCCGCCGTCTTCTTATTCTGTATCTTGAAAGACTTTGTTATTCGCAATCAGTATACAACTCATAGTTCCGTGCTTCTGTGAAGTACGCAAGCATAACTACCGATTCTCGCTTCTCTATTTGGTCGCCGTGGGACGTCGTCTTTCTGGAAGACACACCATCATGGTTTCTTATGCGTGAGTTATATCTGGCAATATTTTGCCGTCCTTTGGTCATCCCTTTGATGACGAAATTGCATTTTCATTCACTACTGAGTCGAGCAAATTATTTAGAGACATTCTCGACTTGAGGTAAGAGCGGTCTTATATTTTAGTAACTCTGTAGTAGTTCTTTTGTTGTAATTTCGATACGCGGACGAATAAATATATGTCTGTATAGTTCAGCACAAAACCTCGTTTTGCTTTAGTTTACTTTTTAGTATCTACCAGTTCACTATCAAGTACCTTATTAAAGATCTCTTGCTTTGATTACGTTAATCGATTAGTTAATATGATATTTTCTTGTTAGTAGTTAGCTTGATGTATTTCCTTCACAACACATGTACTTGTTTCCTGATTGGTTGTTAATTAATTAAACTACGAACTTAAAAGTGTAAGCATACCTGTGTGAAAAATATTGTAAAAATCAATATAAGTACATGTATGCTATGTAATTCTTCAGGTGAGTTACTGGAGTCAAATTGATATGTTTGTACCTTTGCTGATCGAGGTCGTTTCTACAATAAAGAAGTATTCTACCTTAGTAAACCTTGCTTTTCATTGAAGAATAAGTAGTATTACTATCTAGCTATAAGGAAAAGAACTAGATTAAACATAAGAATTTAGTTTTCATATACCGTATGCAAGTAAGATTAAACCAATTCTACAATTGCTGCCAATTACTGCAAACGCCCTG